>JABTXL010001671.1:3165238-3206867 GCA_025134845.1 Neodon shergylaensis | reverse complement strand
AGTCAGAGGGCAGTGGTGGGCTAGGGTCTGCTCCACCCAGTCAGAGGGCAGTGGTGGGCTAGGGTCTGCTCCACCCAGTCAGAGGGCAGTGGCAGGCTAGTGTCTGCTCCACCCAGTCAGAGGGCACTGTCGGGCTAGGGTCTGCTCCACCCAGTCAGAGGGCTCTGGAAGAAAACCACACCATCTATTTTTCTTTTCATTTCCAGTATATTATGCAATTCGCCACATTTTTGCTCCTTTCCAGTCTTCGCACCTATACGAGCCCTCTCTCAAATAAGATTCATCACTGCAAAGACCACACGCAAACGTCCAGCAAGGTAAGTATTAATGCCCTCTGTTTCCCTCCCCCAGACAGCTAGCAGGCTAGCCTGATTGAAGTTTCAGGTCCAGGGACACGGCAGCCTGGGTTGGGACTTATTCGTAACATGTCCGCTGGCTGTGCCATCAGTGTTATCTCTCGGTTTATAGAATGGAACAGAAACATTAATCATGTTATCACAGAGTGGGACATCCACATAAGACAGAATCAAAGCGTGACTTTGTCTAGGAAGAGGGTCCTCACAGGAAGGATGAGCCAGGCTTCTGGGGTCTGATAGGGAATATTCAACAGTGTTTCCGCATTTGGGGCAAACTTCCCCTGGGGATTTCTACACATTCTGAAGTCTTCCTCCCTTTGCAGGTGCCACCCATCTCTTGTTAACAAAGGAAGAATTGTGCTAAGGAGGAAGGCAGGCAGACCCTGGGATGAGATGGCAGGGCAGGGGCCTCAGGACACAGAGGTGTGTGTGTGTGTGTGTGTGTGTGTGTGTGTGTGTGTGTGTGTGATTTCTTAAACGAAGATGACAGAGCATCTGTAACCAACCACTGGGCTGCTGATAGCGTTTGATAGAAAGCAGAGCTGAGTCCCAGGGTGCAAGCCTGGTGTCAGTCCTGGAATGTTTATCTACTCCCTGACTCTAGGGGCCAGACAGGAAAATGAAGTTGGGAGTACACAGCGACTTGCGACCTGAGCAGCCTTCCAATGATGGTCGAAGGGAGCATTTCTGAGGATCTTTTAATACACATTCCCAAATATCACCAACCCTATGAAAACAGACAAATCTAAAGGGGAAAAACAAACAAACAAACAAACAAAACAGCCAACTGTGTTTGCCTTCTGCGAAAACTTTCCACTGAGGGACAGGAACACTGTGTTAAGTGTGTGCTTACTTTGCCAGATCCCAGTCCGCAGCCTGCAGTCAACCTACTAGACACAGTGTGTCTCAGGCTGCTGGAGGCTACGTGGAAAACACATGGCACTCCCCTATCTCGATGGCCAAATTTTCAAGTCCTTTGAAATAGTGCTTTTGTCACGGAAGTAAAAGGAACTACATGGCAGACAGACAACCAAGATTCCATCTGGGAGCGGGGGCTTTGTTTGCCTTTTGTTTTCCCAGTACCTTCTGTTGGAGCCTCTCATCAAGATGTACAAAAGCTGTGGAGCCTCCTGAGTGGAGGGGTCAGGTTGCAAGCTGTGCGCCATGGAAGCCACAAGGCCTGTTCAGACCACCCAGTTCTCCAGAGAGGGAGCTACATCAGATTCAGACAAGATAAGAGGGTGAGACCTTCTGTAGGACCTGGCCCAGAGAGACAGCCTTCCCAGGGAGCTACTTGATCCCCTTGTGAGGGGTGGGTGTTCGCTCCGATAAGAAGACACTAGTGATCCCGGCCCTTGTGAGAGTACAACCTGGAAGATGCAATTAAGATTTTTTTTTTTAAAGAAAAGTGGTGAAATAAACCCTTGGGCCTACCCCGCAAACAAATGCTTACGAGATTTCACACTTTATGTCTGCATTTAGAAGACAGAGTCAGTCACTGTTAGAATCATACCCAAACTTGAGGCTGGTGTGTAGCTTGTAAGCAAGGTTGGCCTTTGACCCCGGCGTGGAAGAGAAAGGAGGAAACTCAGTGGATCTAACAGAGGAAGGGGCGGTTAGAACATGAAGGTGCTAGCCTAAGACTCCTGCCAACAGCTGAGATTGGAAACACAGTGAGGACCAGGACCCTGCCCATGCCGTCTCTGTTGGTCATTTTGGAATCCTTAGACACTAGCACTGAGCCTGGAGGAGTACAGAGCACGAACCGGGCCTTGCTGAGCACACCCTGGTTGCTGTCTACTGAATGCCATCAAACTTGAGGCTGGGTTACAGGCTCTTCTAGCTCTGTCTGTTGTCACATGAGGACTGCAGCATGAAGAGCCACTTCCTCTTCAGTCACCGAGGGTTGGCCTGAGACATACTTAGTTTCTAGGAATAGGATCCTGTGCTCTTCCAAGAAATCCAGCTTCATTCAGCCCAACTCACTCCAGCCCAGCCCCAGTATTGCAGCGTCCCCAGACAGCGAATAACACCCCCAGAGATCAAGTGTCCAAGAGCAGCCTCGCTAAGCCCTGAGGGGCAAGCTGGCTGTGCAGCCCAGCATCTGGCAAGATGCCATCCCCGTACCTGCACACAAATCACTGTCACTCGCGGCCACAGGAAGGCAGATCGCAGGGACAGCAGGAGAGGACAGGGGCTAGAAAGCCCTGGTTTGGCAGTCAAGAAGGCAAATTTATGTTCCATGTGAGTCCTGGTTAGCATCAACTGAAGCTCAGGCTTATTACTCAGACACGGAGTTTGATATTAACTAAAAACATGACTTTAAAGAATTTAACTGCCCAGAACAGTGTACGGCAGTGTTTACTCAAAGGCAGTATCACCTGCATCAGATCGACCTGGGAAGATTCCTGTCCCAACACTGGGTAAATAAACTATTTTTCACCAAGTCCCAAAGGGGACTGACTCCTGGCGCTCTCTCTCTCTCTCTCTCTCTCTCTCTCTCTCTCTCTCTCTCTCTCTCTCTTCTCTCTCTTTCCTCTCTCTCCCCAGTCTTGCTATGCTGCCCAAGTTGGCCTTGAACTTGTGATCCTCCTGCTGTAGCCTCCCAGGTGCAGGGATTACAGATGTTTGACCCACCAGCTTAGATTCTTATCTATATTGAGTTTTGAGAGTTCAGAACGGAAAGGGCAGATTCAGCTAGAAGTTACACCTAAGACATTTTGCCAAGGTGACAGGCACAAGATGCCAGCATGAAACTTCTCCAGCTTCGGAAGAGCAAGGGAGGGCCATGATTTTGCAGAGCAGACACCTAAGGAGCACCCAGTCCTTCCTTGGGTCTGCAAAGCAGCCCGGAAGGGGTTAATCTCCCCAGCAACAATCCCCACCTATAAACACTAACTAGCCCTTGAAACCCCTTTCAAAGCCACATCACTCATCAAGACTGAATGCCACAGTAAAGAGAACAAAGCAAAACCCAGAAACTAAAGTTAAATGCCTTAAAGGTGATGTCTGTGACCGGGATGAAAACTCCCAGAAATTAGTTACTTACTACAGCCCTGAAGTCTCTGAACCAAATCTCATTCATGAGCTGCTGGAAGCCTAAACCCGGGTCACCCTTCAGAACAATGATTTCCTTGCCTCTTCGAACTGCCTTTCATCCCTACAAAACAAGACTCATTCTTCCAAACAACATATCCAAATGTAACCAAGCTATTCAAAAGTTCCCGAGACCACCCAAGCTCTAGAGTCTTAGCCCCTGAGGATATTACCTATCCTGTTAATTTTGCATCTTTTCTCTTAGTCATTTCCTTTAGCTGAGAAAAAAAAAAAACTCTTAACTTCAGGGAAATCCTCACAAAAATGTAAAACGGTTTTTTCCTTACCAGTGCCCTGAGGGTGAAATCAAAAGAGTTAGGCACGCGGAGGCCTTTGGTTTGGTAACACGCAAGTGCCCGCCTTCTGAGTTAGCAAAATTAAAGTTTAGCAAGCTGCCCCTCAACCTTCCGCTCACTGCTGCTCCCAGCTGCCCACCGCTCGGGCACTCTGCTAACAGAACCTTCAGTCAAGAGCAGACAAGCACCGGAAGCGGGTACTTACAGGTGGTGGTTTTCTTTCCAAGCCAAGAGTTAGACACCCTGGGAAGTCCTGACCTGGTAATCGAGTTTAAAGAGTTTTCAGAAGAAGAGGGAGAGAAAACATCCCAGTCAAGGAAGAGAGCTGAAATTCCAGTCTTTCAAGTAAGCTGAGGAGGTTTTCTTGGTACTGAAAATCCATGAAGCCACACAACACAAATAGGTAGAAGCTTGGAGATTCCCAGACAAACACAGTTTGCTGGTCTCCTCCAAAGCCGCTGCCGTGGCTCAGGAAACTTACTTCCCCAGCGCCAAGTTTCTGCACTCCCCAGAGAAGGGCGGGTTAAGGAAGGCGTGGCAAGGATGCCTGCGACTGTTCGCAGGGAGCCCGACCCCCTGGCGGGGAGCCTCGGCTCCCGTCCCTTCAGCCTGCTAGCTGGTCAGCAGGGACAAAACTGCGCTTTTGTTAATAGGTCGGTCGTTTCTCTTCCCAGCTTCCTTTCTCATTCTCACCGCTGGCTGAGCTGAGGCGGTCTCCCCTGTGAGGACACACACACACACACACCACACACAGACACACACACACACAGGGATTCACTCTGACACACGTGCAGGCAGGCTCATCCTACACTCACATACACGTTCACACAGACTCTTCATACACACTTTTCCCTGCACCCCTTTTCCAGGACGCAGTTCCAGCTCCGAAAGGTCGATATTTAAATTCAGAGGCCATGCTCAGCTTTGGGAGGGGTGGGGGAGGGGACTGGCCCTTTTGAACTTCTGTCATGGTATTTAAAGGAAAAGATGTAAGAATGGATCTTAGATCCTGGATTCTAACTTTAAAAAACACTTAGTTCTTCGTTTATGAAATACTTGGTGCTGCTGCCAGTTCAGGTACATGACCCGTGGAGAGGTGCACCTCTCTTAAAAGCAGATGTTTCGTCTAATCTCGGGGCCCAGTGGGTAAAGGGCTTAGCGACTATATAAGAAACTGCCTCCCCGTGTTTGTTCCCACCGGAAGTAAAAGCAGCCCACTTTCTGGCTGAACTTCTCAAGGAGTCATAATTGAGAAGTCGGGGCAGGACCTCTCTTTGGGAAACAGCGTGTGGAGACTTGCGGAAACCTTAGCCCAAGGCAAAAGGCATTGCAAACCCCAAAGACACAAAAACACAGGGGTGATTTGAGGTTAGGAGTTGGGGGTTGGGGAGACAAGAGAGGGTCTGGGAAGGAGTGAACAGGACATAAGTATACATGTACCACAGTGTGATCAAGAACCCCATTGTTTATTAGGATAAAATGTGCAGATTTAAAAATAGATAAATCCAGTTCCACATGGATGTGCTGTTGATACGCTTCTGCCATGCCTTGCCCCTTCCTAATTAGGAAAGCAGGGGTGGAAAAAAAGAAGGGGGGGGCACATGAGCAGAGGAGTGAAAGAAATGTGGGGAGGTCAATAATGCAAAAATGAAAAATGATACAAAAGGAGAGAGGAAAACAATTTTGATCTTTAAAGCGTGGTTTGTGGAAACTTTCTTAATAAAGGTGCATAAAACACTTACTCAGAGTCCTGGGAGATTTAGAATCTTCAAGAAGCCTCTGCTTTCTTGCAGGACTGTGAGAGGAAGCAGGTAAACCCTGAATAAGCAAGTAAGGGAAATAAACACTGTAAACAAATACAGCCGCAGTGCAGCAAGCCTGTGCTGTCTGAGAGGGAAGAAAGCAAGCCACCGCGATGATGGGGAAGAAAGAGAGCAAGGTAATTTTGCTTTCAAACGCACTTAAAGATTCTCCAGGTTGTGGATAGCTCACCACCAAAGAAATGAAGGCAGTTTTAGGTGCAGTTAGTTGAAATGCAGAATCCACTTTGCAAATGCTAGCCTGTGTGTGTTTGTGTGTGCTTCTGCCTACGTCAGGGCTGAACGGGCCTTGTGGATTAGCCCAGAAACACAAGTAAATGCTTCAGAAAACCTCCATGGGAAAAAGTCCTTCAGTATCCTAAGATAAAAGCAGACACAGACGGCAACATACTTCAGGTGCCTGCGGGAAAGGCCATCCTTCAAAAGCTGGTTACGCACACCAGGTTTGCTGTAATGGGCTGAACATTGTCCAGGATGGACAGTGGTCCAAACACCCCGAAATCTGAAGCGTTGTTTATGTAAACAATTCTCTTATATCATCCACAAAAGAATTGGGGCCTGTAGAAATAATAATCCCATTTATCTTAATCAGCTGGTATTTTTTGAGTGAGTTAAAATGCAAAGCCATGATGTTTGCTAAAACCGTCAAAGAAACAACCAAGGGTTCCTCTAAAAATGGGCTGCTAAGTTAGTGTCAGAAAAAAAATGCATTTTATTTCTAGTCTTGGCTAGAATGATAAGAAAAATATAAAATGACACTCTCAGGACATTAGCATGTCAGTGGTGAGAGACAGAGACTCAGCTCCACACTGCCACCCTCAGCACTCTGAGTAGTTCTCCCAGACTTTTAAGGACCCCAGGCCAAGCCTAAGGAGGACTCCTGGTTTCAATACTGGAAGGACTTTTAGGACTAGCTGGCCTACAGAGCAATAGTCGGAGATTTTGCTGAAGATATTTTAATCTATATTTTCATATATATTAAGCAGGTGTCCTGGTTTGCTTTCTGTTGCTTTGACAAACATCGTGATCAAAAGCAACTTCGGGAGAACAGGGTTTATTTCATCTTACAGTTTGCAATCTGTCCGTCAGGAAGAAAAGTTAGGGCAGGAATCTGGAGGTAAGAGATGCATCAGAAGCCAGGAAGGAACAATACTTTCTGAGCTGCCTTCAGGCTCGTGTTCAGCTGGCTGTCTTCTTATGCCTCCCACGAATCACCTACCCAGATGCGTGACCACCAACAGCGCGCTGGGTCCTCCCCCACCAATCATTAATCAAGAAAATGCCACATTGACTTGCCTCCAGGTCAACCTGACAGAGGCATTTTCTCAGCTGAGGTTCCCTCTTCTAGTTTGTGCCAAACTGACAATACAGAAAACAGCACAGTTGACCCCTTGTCAACTTGACACCCAAACTCATCTCTCTTCAGTCATAGACTTTCCTTTCTGTTTGCTCCTAAGGTCTTGCATTAATATTAATAAAGAATGTATTCTAATTTTTAGAAGCCCCACAGTCTTTAAAACTTTTTAAAAGTCTAATTTTTTTTCATCTTCTAAATGAGATTTTATAGTTGGTAAACACCCAATCCATTTAAATCACAGAGAAAATAAATAAAATAATTGGAGTATCACTGGGAATATTACATTTTAGTTATGTCCATTGACTTGTACATTCAACAACCAAGAAATTTTGTTCAATGGTTTTGTATAGCCCTGACCCGCCTAGAATTCTTTGTAGTTTAGGATGACCTTGACCTTGTGGTTTTCCCCTACTTCCTGAGTGTGCTGGATTACGTATGTGTGTCATCATGCCTGGTTTATGTGGCCCTTTGCATGCCAGGCTATCACTGCACCAACTGAGCTATAGCCACAGTTCCAGGATCATTTTTAAAGACCACGCCATAATTTACATTGAGGATGTCCAAGTAAATAATGAGTTGGTATTATGTACATTAAAGATGAACAGTTTTGAGAGCTATATTGCAAGACTGTTCACTAACCTCAGTTCCCATGAGTATAGCTTCCATAATAATAATAACACAATTCTCTATAAAAGTCCCTAGTCTGTGGGTTCCTAAAACATAAAAAATAAGGAAGAACCGGGGCACAGTGATAAATCAAATGAAATCCAAATTCTAACAGTGTAAATAATTCAGCATCCAACTTTTTGAACTAACTCGGGATCTTCTGGGCTCCAAAGAACTTAGGCGATTCTGCTTCTCGGGCTCTACTACCCAGATTTCAGAGGGTTTTCAAGGCTCAGGCGGGCTCTCCTTCGTACCTGCCACTATCGGTGATGCTCATCGTGTTAAGTTCCGGCACCTCGTCTCCAACATGCTGTGCTCGCCACTGCGACCGGGACTGCACATTCACTAATGGCCTTTCTGGGGTTATTGCTGGGGACTCTGACCCTGTCATGTGGTACCAAGTTCCAGCTGTTCTCCATGACTCATCAATCCACCAGCTTTCATGCCACCAAAACTAGGACCATGTGGGAGACTCTTACACATCACCAAATTAGCTGTCAGCTTGAGACATAGTCTCGATCCCTACTCGACCACAGCTCTGTGTGTTGACCACGAGAAAATACTTCCCAGACCCCACATGTTAAATGCTCGGTGGCTAGCACGTGACACTATTGGGGGGCACTGGAACTTTTCAGGGCAGGTGCTAACTCGAGGTAGTTAGGTCTGTAGGGAGTTATTCTCAAAGGGGACTTTGAGACCATATCTGCCCACCCTTTCTCTTTATTCCTTGGCCACATCATGGTACTCCCTGCTTGCCACAGCCTAAAATCAAGGGAGCCCAACAGCCATGGGCTGAAACCTCTGAGATTAGGAGCCTCTTCCTAATTAAGTTGTTTTTCCTGGGCATTTTATCATCAGCAAAATGCTAAGACATTAAAAATGAGAAAAGACATACAACAAAAAGCAACAGCTATTGGTTTGAAAGTCACAAAGCCCAGAAAACCATCAACCAACCAAGAATACCAGAAGAGTTTGTATAACTTATCAAGTGTATATTGCTACAATGTCTACAGTTCAACACAGGCTAGAGAAACCTAAATAGCATAAGAAAAAAAACGATGCTTAAGGACAGCTCAGAAAAACAAGCCTTTTGTCATTTCTGAAATAAGTGTTTATGTAAAATATTTTAGAATTACTAATTTACCTACTAAGTATTTATCAGCTATAAGATCAACATGCAAAAGCCCATGGTACTAATATATACCTGTACCAAATAACTCCTTGAGAAATAATCCTAAATATTAGTGTTTTACATGGTAGAGCTTTTAGTTAATAAGAAATTATGGAATTGACACTGGCAGGACAAAAGAAAAAAAAACAGCAGAGCACAGAAGATGCTCATTCACACATATGTGCCATTAAAACTGCCCATGCATTTTTCTCATTAGTAACTGAACAAAGCTTAAAATGCTAGCATTGAACTGATTTTATTTAGAAATATAAAGGCCGATCAGGAATCTGCATTTTTACAGGAAAATGTAGCAAACACAGCATGAGGTGTTTAGTTCGAAGTTGTCTTTCATTTTAACCATGCTCGTATGACAGAGAGAGCTTAAAGCCAGGAGCTGTGTTGTATTTCCCAACATACTTCAGCATATCTCATGAAGCGGGGAGTCTGCCTACTGACTTAGTTAGAGTTCCTATTGCTTTGACGAGACACTATGACCATGACAACTCTTTTAAAAGAAAACATTTAATTGGGGTGGCTTACAGCTTCAGAGATTGAGTCCATTATCATGATGGCAGGACAATGGCAACATTCAGGCAGACGTAGTGCTGGAGAAGGAACTGAGAGATCTACATCTTGATCCACAGGCGACAGAAAGTGAACTAGAACATAGCTTCAGCATGGGAGATCTCAAAGCCCACCCCCACAGTGACACACTTCCTCTAACACCTACACCAACAAAGCCATACCTCCTAATAGTGCCACTCCCTATGGCACTATATGCTGTGGTGTATAAACACAATGGAATTTTTTTTCAGACATAAAGAAGAATGAAGACATGTTATTTGCAGGAAAATGGATGCAACTGGAAATAATCATATTAAGTGTCACAGAAAGACAAATATCACATGTTTTCTCTCGTTTGGGTGTCCTAGACTTTATAGATCTACAAACATTTTGGGGTTCTTAGTCTTATTAATAAAAATAATTTAGACATGCACTTGCAAGGGAGCTGAATACAATTGTATTAGGCTCGAGAGAACAACGGAGCAGACAAGCTATAATTTTCAGCAGCAAGGTAGATAGATAAGCAAAAGAGAGAAAGCCATGTCCTTTTGGTTATTGTTCAAGAAATCCAGAGAGTTTAGCATTGAAGGTTGGTAAGCAGCTACACGGTGGAAGTGGAGGTGGTCTAGAGAAAGCCCAGAGTATCAGGGAAGGCATGCTTAGAATCTAGTCACTATCCAAAAGAAAAAGAGATTTAAAAAGAAAGAAAGAAAGAAAGAAAAAGGGGAAAGCATATATTTTTTTCTAAGTAATTCTGAAGGGTCGGGATCTATAGAGCTGTGCACTGGGTAGTCTTATGTCAAACTAGAGTTATCTGAAAAGAGGGAACCTCTTGAGGAAATGTCTCTATAAGATCCAGCTGAAGGGCATTTTCTTAGTGATTGATGAGGGAGGGCCCAGCCCATTGTAGGTGGTGCCATCCCTGGGCTGGTGGTCCTGAGTTCTATAAGAAACCAGGTTGAGCAAATTATGAGAAGGAAGGAAGCCAGTAAGCAGCACCCCTCCATGGACTCTGCATCAGCTCCTGGCTACAGGATCCTGCCCTGTTTGAGTTCCTGTCCTGACTTCCTTTGATGATGAACAGCAATGTGGAAGTATAAACCAAAAACCTTTTCCTCCCCAACTTACTTTATGTCATGATGTTTCCTTGCAGCAACAGAAACCCTAACTAAGACATGCTGCATGGTGAAAGTTCTACAAGAGTCTGCAGGCGTGTGAGGGAGCAGTTCTAGAAAGGATGAGTATATTATCTCATTAAAGGGGTAATTATTCCTCCCATATCCAAAGCATGGCATTTGATAAATTAGCCTCCTGGTGGGTGCTGTTTACTGGGGAAGTGCCAGTCCCAGTTGGATTGACTCTTAAGGGCAGAGACAATAGCATACAATGTTCTAATCTCTGGAATAGATCACAATGACCATTTGATCAAGAGGCCCAAAGAGGAGCAAAGCTGATGCTTACGTTATTTATATTAGCAGAGAAATAAGGTACCATCCAAAGCCTCAACAGCATCTGCAGCTACTGCAACATTCCCCTCTCAATAACAGAGACCCTCAAATCATTTAGGAACCACATCAAGAACCAGAGCTCCTAATATTTCTGGCATTTCTGGTGTCTAGCCAGAACAGGACCAAGACTTCTGGTCAAGGACAACAACCGAGGTCCTTATTCTTAACTTGCTTGATTAGTTTCTATCTCTTGACTTTGTCAAAAGCAAAAGTGTCTGAGGAACAATGGGGACTAGTAGAAGGAGGAGAGGAAAGAAAGATAAATGTTATGGAGTACTGAGGGGTGGCCATGCACAAAGTATATCTCAGACTTGCAAGAACATGGCCTTTTGTAACCTCGTGTTAATAAAATGATAGCGTGCATGCAGAAAGCATAGGAGGAACAGAGGTATCTGGAATCCTAGCCAACCAAAGCATGAGAAGAGCATCCAGAGATAACTTCCCAAAGGCCCCGCCTGCTAGGACTCATTCAGAAATGAGGACTAGTAATAGGCAAGTATAGAAAGGGAGAAAGATTATTTAACTAGTAGTGTCTGCAAAGTCGCAAGAGTTGAGAGGCCTGCAGTTTGCTACCAGCAGAAAACTACAAGGAGTTAGGTGTCATTGAAGCTTAAAGCAAAAAGTCACAAGAGAGAGACAAAGTTTAGATTTGGGGAGTAGATTAACTCCTTTTCCATTGTTGTAAAGAAACACCGTGACCAAGGTCTGTTAGAGAAGAGAGAGTTATTTGGGCTCATGGTTCCAGAGGAAGGAAAGCCCATCGTGGAACTGGAGCATCAGGCAGCAGGCACATCAGTAGGAACAGCTGAGAGTTCCCGTCTCAGACCACAGGCAGGAAGCAGAGAGTGAACTGGGATGGCAAGAGCCTTTTGAAAGCTAAAAACCAGCCCTGCAGTGACACACCCCTCCAGCAAGGCCACACCTCCTAAACCCAAACAGTTACACCAACTATGGACCAAGTATTTAAATATCTGGGTCTATGGAGGACATTCTTACTCAAACCACCACATGGAGGGTTTTTGGCGACTTGCCATGGAGCTTACTCTTTACCCTGTTGGCTCAAGAAAGCTGCTAGGAGCTAGAAGCTGGTAGCTAGTGCATCACTGTAGAGATCACTCAAAATATAGAAAGAAAGATCCACATCTCTGGCTGAGGATGCTGACTTTGACCTAAAACAGCAGATTCCTATGTTCTGCAGAAATCTCTAATGACTGCAACACTGGGTGTGTCGACAGTCAACAATCCTTTTATCTGCTTCCCTGGTAATTTTTAGGGCTCCTTGCTCTTCTCTCTCAGTCCGGATGAACACTCACCCTCTGGGTCAGACTCAGTCTCCCACGAGGCACATTCGTCCACCCCACTATTCTCTGAGTAACTTTGTCTTTTCTTTCTGGAGATTTACGGTCGTGATAATGACAACTGGCTCAGCATTTTCATAGCACCCAATTTCCTCCTCTCACAAACGCTGTCACTGGGAAATGATGGAGCTCTGCCGACACCTCCTGCTTCCCTTATTCTAGTGCCTCCAGGGCATTTCAGCGGGCATTGGTGATGCGCTCACTGATGCCTGGGATGTGTGCTAACACCTGAGCATCCTGGCGAGAGTCATTCATTTACGAGGAAGGGAACAGAAGCCTCTCTAGGACTTGGATCTGGTGGGATACTTAGCTGTGTATCACCCACAGTTGTTTGGATAACATTTGCTATGGACCCTTCCTTGTCATCAACTATGAGTAATTGTGGAATTACCGGAGAATCCAGAAGGCAAAACTGGATCCAAGCAACTTCATCTCCCTAATTTTCAAGTCAAAAATTACTTTACAAGGTATTCTTTCTACACCATATTAGAACAGTGCCTTCCTAGTTTTTGTTTGTTTGTTTGTTTTTAAATACCCCTACCATGGTGTATGGAATAAGGCTTTATAACTCGTCTAGCCCATGTTTTTCTGCCAAACTGTTATTTCTCTCCATTTCTGTCACGGTATATTTTTTTAAATGTGATAATTTTTCCTGTGTTTTCATATTCTTTCTATTTTATTTTATTTATTAAAAATTTCCACCTCTTCCCATTTCCCTCCCCCTCCTCTCACTCCCCTCCCTCTCCCTCTCCAGTCCAAAGAGCAGTCAGGGTTCCCTGTCCTGTGGGAAGTCCAAGGTCCTCCCCCTCCATCCAGGTCTAGGAAGGTGAGCATCCAAACAGACTAGGCTCCCACAAAGCCAGTACATGCAGTAGAATCAAAACCCAGTGCCATTGTCCTTGGCTTCTCAGTCCGCCCTCATTGTCAGCCACATTAAGAGAGTCTGGTTTGATCACATGCTCCATCAGTTCCAGTCCAACTGGCCTTGGTGATCTCCCATTAGATCAGTCCCACCGTCTCAGTGGGTGGACGCACCCCTCGCGGTCCTGACTTCCTTGCTCATGTTCTCTCTCCTTCTGCTCCTCATTTGGACCTTGGGAGCTCAGTCCAGTGCTCCAGTGTGGGTCTCTGTCTCTATCTCCATCCATTGCCAGATGAAGGTTCAGTCTGAAAGGTTGTCCTCAGCCTCTTTTCATATTCTTACATGGCCAGATCTCTAGAATTGATTCCTCACTGTTGTTAGTAGACTATCGATGTTGTAAGTCTTGGTTCTTACAATGGCCCTTAGAGTTTCGTCTACATATTTATTTATATGTTGAGATGAAGTCACAAGCTGACTTCGAACATTGATCCTGCTACCGCATCTTCCCACATACATCACCAGATCTGGCTCCTTACTTGGCATTTTGATGTGTGAGACACAGCATCCAGTAACACCAAGGATGTAAGTGGTCTAATGGAGTCCTACATGCCCTGTCTTAGGTGGGCACTTGCTCAAACTGCTTGTTACAGAGTATACATAAAAAATAGTATACACAGTGTAGTTTACTGTAAATAGTAAACAAAATGTAGCTTATTGCAAATAGTATGCATGATGGTTGTTGCAAATAGTGTATATAAAGCTACTGTTTCCATTTCCAATGCTATTTCACTGGCATTGACTTGTTTAAGCTTTATAAAACATTTCAGTTATTGGTTTGATTGTAAACAGGAAAGACAATGAGATATTTACATAACTATAAGGGGCTGCCTTCAAGGCTTATTTTCAACCGTATTCAGAATGTCAGGGACCATTAGCAATGAACTGGACACATGGGTCTTCATTCTAAAGAAGAAAAATTCAAACTCCAAAAATATGTTCACATTCTCAGCACCTGGTGACAGAGTTGATGTATAAATTCTGATCCTTTCATCTGAAGCAGGATCCCAGTGACCTGAAGCTTCTGGAATGCATCTTCGCAATGTGTCCCATGCTTTTCGAATTCCCTCGTAGTAGGACAAGAGGAGGAGCTCTCCAACTTTGGCATTCCCTTCTGGAGTGATGTCAAGGAGCCTTCAGAGGGTCTGGGACCACTAAGCCTCTAATCTGTTGAGTCACAGAGCATCTGTCCCAGAGTTAACAAGGTCTCTAGGTTGGTTCTCATGCTTGAGTCTGAGGTTGGTTCTCATGCTTGAGTCTCTGAGCTTGGTTCTCAGGCTTGAGTCTATCTTCGACGAACAATATCATTTTCTCATAGCTGAAGAGCCTATATGAAGATCAATAGTTTGAGCAGCTTCACCATGTATGGCAGCAGAAATGGCACAGGTCAGAAGGTCTGGAGTTGAGGGAAAACTTTGACATTTGAAAACTGTGTTTCTGGCTTTCAGAAACTCGATTCCCTGGTATATACAGTGGAGTTATGCTTTCGTACATCTCAGGGACTTGACATGAATTAAAAACAGAATAATATGACTAAAGAGTCCTTTGTAACCAACTACTGAAATGAGGATTAAATGCTATTAAATTAGTCAATATATGTAAAATGATCATAGATGCAACAAGATAAACACCTTGTTAACATAAATGATCAATGGTGGTCATATTCTTTATTAGAGAAATAGGACACTTGTTTTTCTGAGGATAGAAACTTCCTACATACTGCAAGTTTAAAATGTTCTATAGAATTGCTAAATGTATATTCTGATATTTAATGTGTATAAAGCAAAATACAGAGATTGATGCATTTACACACTTCTCTACACTCATGTAACCGCCATGTAGATCAGATCTAGGACGTTTCCAGCAACCTGGAAGCGTCCCTCATTTTCCTGTCTAGTTGGTACCCTCAAACATTAGTCATAAGGGTGAAAACTCTTCCAGCTTCAAGCACAAGAGATGATTTTGTTCGGTCTTGAACTTTGTATGCATTCAGTCACACAGTATGAATTACCTATATCTGTCTTCTTTCAATTAACTCAGGCTCTGTGAGAGTCACCTGTGTTTTTTTTTACATGCAAATGCTTTCTTATTGCTATGCAGAATATTACTGTATGAATATTCAGAAGTTTATTATGCATTTTCTGTTGATGGACATGTGAGTTGCTCCAGTTCATAATGGTGAGCAAACTTACCATGAACATTGTTTTTAGCTTTATGTACTTAATTTCTCCTGGGTGTAGTTTCAGGGCAAAAACTGCTTTGTCATAAGCTAGTTACAAGTTTAGCTTTAACTTTTTGAAAGAGGATTAAAAAAAAAAAAACTACATTCAAGTTCAAGCCAGTTTAGTCCGACTGTGATTCTGTAGATTTGTTACAGTGACACACACCCAGGGTCCTCCAAGGCCATTCAGGGGCCCATGAGGACAACACTATTTTCATTTTAAAACTGAGATACTCGCCCTTGTTCACTCCCATTCTCTCAGGGGTATAGAATGTGACTTTTCCAGAGTCTATGTGGCATGCGCTATCACGAGAGATTAAAGGCAGAAGCAGATGTGAGGATCCAGCTGTTTCTAATTAAGTCAAACATTAAAGAGATTGGCAGAAATGTAAAACGCCACGTCTTAATAGTTCCATTCAAAAAGTTATCATTCATTAAAACATTTACATTTACAAGCAATCAATGTGTCGCCCCTTTGGAGTTAATCCATACTTTACGTTTTATTTGTTTTCTAATATAGCAGCTATGCGTTGGTATAACGGAACAAAGGGCCTTTAAAGACTTGACCACTTGTTTAAAGAGCAACACTAAGACCAGCATGTCTGAGGACCTGCTGGGCTAAGGACAGTCTTGCAGACAGCCACTCCTGTGTCATCAGCTTCTGGACCAACAGTCCATCTTTAATCATAACTGCGCAAGTAAAGTCAGAATAAAAACAAAAATAATGCCTGAACAAACGAAGACTCTAAGTATGGCTTTTTACTTTCCACTGGGGAATGTTGAAGATGTATTTATTGTATCTTCACACTTCAGGTCATGATTGATGATTTCATATTTGCATTCATGAATTTACCGAAAATCAAAATAGTCTCAAAACTCTAAGGTAGACAGAAAGGGAATTATTTTTCTAATAGTCACAGACAAAAAATCTGCTCTAGAAAAGCAGAGTGACAATTATTCCATGGCCACACAGCTAACTGGCTGGACTGAGATTGAGATGTAAATATTTGTGTATCCCTCTCTAGTGTTCTCTCTGTGCAGTATTATCTAAATATCCCCTAAGCGTACCCAAGTGAGGGTATAACTTCCTCATGGGAGAGTCTCAAAGAATTGGCATACCCCTGGACAGGGCCCTTTAAGAAGTCTCACAGTTAATGGTCTTAGCATAGGCCATACGGGGCATTTTGGTGGCTTTCAAGTCATAGATAAGGAGCCGCCACTTCTGGTAAGGGAGGTGTCTCTGGAGGTGCCTTGGATGGGATTATACCCATTTAAACAGGAGCCAGTAGAGTTGCACAGAGGTTGGGTGTGTGTTCTTATCCTGTCCATGGGTTCTCTGGGAAGATTCCTAGAAAACTGAAGGTTTACAGCTCGGAAGGAGAGACACCCAAAGCATTTGTAAATTGTGTTGGAATTCTTGCTTCTCTGCTGGTGGGAGACTCCATCCAACAGGATATTAGGATTAGCATCTTCCTTTCTTTCTCAAGTTTCCCAAATTTTGATCTGTCTTTCTGTCCTACATCAGCCTAGCCACCACAATTCCAGGTTTGACTCTGTGGTCTCCAGGCACTTGGAAGATAAAGCCGGCTCTGAATATGTAACCACCTATGCGGTCCCCAAATTGTACCACTCTAAAGGACCCCGGGATGGTGGGGGAGTGCGGGGAGGCAGGTCTCCAGGGGAGCAGAGCCATTGCTGAGTCATTCACTACATTATGAAGAAGTCATCCAGCAGGGCTGGTACCCCATGCTTGTAAACCCCAAAATTCAAAAACCTAAGGGAGATAGTCGCAACTTTGACACCAAGCTGGGCTCCTTAGTGAGTTCCAGAGTGGCCTGGGCTACAGAGTGATGTCTGCCTCAGAAATGGAAATGAAAAGGAAAAAGAGGAGAAAACGGATGGAAAGAGGGAGAAAAGAGAAAAAGGTTTAGCTGTGTCAACGAATGTTCAAGGCTCCCCATGTCACAGAATAAAACCTGAGAATGGAGAGAAGAGGAGCCACTCGAAGAGGGTTGGGATTTCTTTTTCTTTAAACCCCGCCTGATCTCTGTGTAGGAGCAGCGTGATGACACAGGCTTCCATTCCAGATGAGAAACTTCAGGTTATTTACGAGTATGCATAAATACTGATTAAATGGTGAGCGCTTTGAAATCAGGCTTAATTTCACTGTAACATAAATCTTGGCTGAAGACGCACTGCAGACGTTTATGGCAGAGTCTGCCCCACAGGCTGAGGCTTCCGGAGTATGTTTGGGGGAGCATAGCATCTGCGCTCTCTCAGGAAAGAGAGCATTTAATGGTGACTGCTTCCTGGACAGAGAAGTAGACACCCACCCCCTTCAAAAAAATTAAACCTTAATTTCCAATAGCTGTTCTTTGAAGTTTTACATGACCAGCACTTTTACGACTGATCTAGCTTCACGATGAGGGGTAAGAGCTAGGGGAGAAGGCTTCCATTACAACCCTTTAAAGGGGCACTGTTGATCTCCTGAACTGTCGCTGCGCTAGAGAGCCTTGCAATGCAGGAAGAGTTGATTCAGAGAAACTTGAAACCGCCAGATCTCTTCAGACATCTGAATTCTGGCTTGCAGCAGAGCTGACCAGCTTGCTATTTCAGACTCTAAGCAAGCTAAGCCTAACTCTGAGGGGCAGGAGCTGCTCTTTGCTGGTCTCTGGGCACCTGCAGGAAAGCAGTCAGGCATCCGGGATGTGGTCAGCTGGCAAGCAGAGCTTACCTCCAGGTGCTTGGGAACCTATAGTCACTGAGGTTGTGGGTTCCAGTCCCAGGACTATGTACAACCTTCCAGGAAAATGACTTTCTGAACGTGGACAGCATTCTCCTGATCTCCATGAAGGGATACTGTATGTAGCCAGACACACCTTGTTTTATGTAACTGTTGCTTTTGGAAGTACTGTTAGTTGCATAATACAGTTAAACTCATATTTCTTAAGTACTTAGTATATCAAATTTTGTATACACTAAAAAGATAAACTGAATCATAGTAAGATTTTTTTAAGCGATTACCTGAGCAAACAGTGATTCATCAGACAAGTCCAAGGGAAGAACAGGAGTGGTGGAGGAGGCCTTTGTAAGGTGATCAGAGAGGAGGGAAAGCAAGTGTGTGGTGGAGCCCTCTGCTGCTGCCTCTGGCTTTAGGAAGACCCTCTTCCATAACAATGCTTGCTGGTGAATGCTCACAGGCTGATCTTAAGTTCTGCTTCTCTTTGTTTTAGGCTTTTATAAAAATTCTTATACTTAGGGACTGTTTAATTTCTGAAAAGCCATAGGCTTCAGAAGAGTGCACAAGCTAACAGACACTGTGTTGGGGTGGGAGGTGGCAGACAAACTTACAGCTGTCCTGAGAGATAAGAGCAAACCAGAAACCCCATGGGGCAAGGGGGCGGGGAGATGCATGACTCTGGTACCGACTCCAGATTTCTAGTTATCTGTACCTCTGATCTAGCAAAATCACTCAAGGACCCTGTCTTAGACCACTGTAAAAATGGACAAAAATGTATGAGCAATTTTACATATATTGCTACCTTGAAGGCACTATTATTCATTTATTAAAACAAAAATTACAAATAACACAAACAGCTAAAACGGGGTAAATTATGATATATACAAATAACAAACTGTCATTTTTTAAACAAAAGTATGTTTATTTATTTATGTTGGATATATGTAGATGCATGAGCATGGATGCCCTGATGATTGTGTGAAGGTCAGAAGACAACTTGGGTGGTCAGTTTTTTCCTTCTGCCATGTGGATTTGGGGGATGGAACCTAGCCATTGGAGGGAAAAGGAGCTCAAATGGAGTTACCCTCTAATATAAGGGCAATGCCTCTCTCAGACTCTGATGGGATATCAAAAAGAAGCCCAGTTAGATATGAATTATCTCTATTTGAGTTGCTGGCCTGCGGGTGGGGTTCCCGAGAACTCTCAAACATTACAGGTTGTTACCATTGCTCTTGGATACTATCCAAAACTCAATTGCAAGACCCTTTTGCTGAAGACACCGCATACTTGGCTCATAGGATGCAGAGAAATCAAGCTGGTACCAATTGGAAGCTTCATATCTACTAGTTAGACTTCCTCTAGTGCTAGAATGTTCTATGCACGCTACTGGGGTAGAAAAGAAATCAACAGTCTTACTCAGATGTGCACCCTGAGAATGACGATAACACCTGGCTTGGCAATAGTGGCACAGATGTGATGGGAGGAACCAACTACTTTCTGATTGGATCTAAGACCCACTGCGTTTATTTTGGTTTTGATTTTTTGTGTTTTGGGTTTTGTTTGTTTGGGTTTTTTTGTTGTTGTTGTTGTTGTTTTGAGATAGGTTTCTCTGTGTAACAGCCAGAACTGGAATTTGCTATGTAGAGAAAATTTTGTTAATTTACATTTTTTTGTATGAGTGTTCTGCACATACAGTTGCAGGCCAGAAGAGGGCACCAGATTCAATTATAGATGGTTGTGAGCCACCATGTGGCTGCTGGGAATCAGACTCGTGACCTTTGGAAGAACAGCCAGTGTTCTTAACCCCTGAGTCATCTCTCCAGCATAAGGCCCATTTTATAAGACAAAACTTATGCCCAGCATCATTTACTGAGCCCAAAATTGTGTCTGGCTAAGTCATAGGCCCTAGATGAGAACAAATACTGCTAAAGTAAACCTAGCAACATATGCTGCACTCCTGAATTCTCATCTTGATACCCATAGAGTAGTGCAATTTCAACTTTCATTAAAAAGCTTCATTTTTCAGTAGATGATGATTAATATAGACATTCATAACTGTGGTGATATTTTATTTGTGACCTAACAAATAAAGCTTGCCTGAAGTGTGGAGCTAGTCACTAGTTAGCCATAGGGACCAAGCAGTGGTAGCACACATCTTAAATCCCAGCATTCAGGAGGCAGAGAAAGATAGATCTCTGTGGGTTCAAGGCCACCCTGGGCTACATGAGATTGATCCAGTTTAAAAAAGAAACAGAACCAGGCTGTGGTGTTTCATAACTTTAATCCCAAGTACTTGGGAGTTGCATGTCTTTGACCCCAGTGTTAGGGAGGTGGAGACAGGAAGGTATATGGTTTGGCAGAGAGAGGAATGAAGGTGGGAGGAGATAGGAGCTCACCACATTAGGTCTGAGGATTTGTGGAGACAGGATTTGTCCTATTCAGTCTGAGGATTTGGTAGAGGTAAAAGTCTCTCTAGTGGTTGGCTCCTTTACTTCTCTGATGTTTCAGCATTTATTATGATACCTGACTCTGGGTTTTTATTATTAAGATTAATTAATTTGTGCTACACACAACCTCTCAATATGCAGAGAAAAGGAGACTTTGGCTTCTCAGCCCTAAATGGGACATTTCTCTTCAAGGCTCAGGGATTATGGTGGCAGTGGGAGCAGAACTATGATAAGAGGCCAAGGAAGTGAAGGACAGCAGCCAAACAGTGTTTGCTAGGTATCAGGCCATTGCTCTCCTGCACTCACAGCAGTCGTGACTTCACGCACGAGACCTGCACCAGAGCAGGCCAGTCACACAACAGCACGGATGTGGAGGGGCTCATGACATCCTCCCACCTGAGGAACTCTTGGCAACTAACAGCCGTTGAGTAGGGACAGTAGTTTTCCTTAGGGATGTGGCCCCTGAGAGCTTCTCCATGCGCAAAAGGTGGTCTACACTCATGCACACCTAGGCAGTACTAAACGGACTAGTGGAGGGATAAGGAGAAGAACCAGAGGGGAGGGGATAGATAAGGGGCTGTGCTGAATAGTCCTATGTCTACTTTATACGAGCTAAATCATCTGAGAGGAAGAAACCTCAATGAAGAAAATGTCTTCAGCCGGGCGGTGGTGGCGCACGCCTTTAATCCCAGCACTCGGGAGGCAGAGGCAGGTGGATCTCTGTGAGTTCGAGACCAGCCTGGTCTACAAGAGCTAGTTCCAGGACAGGCTCCAAAACCACAGAGAAAACCTGTCTCAAAAAAACAAAAAAAAAAAAAAAAAAAAAAAAAGAAAGAAAGAAAGAAAAGAAAATGTCTCCATAAGATCAGGGTGTAAGCAAACCTGTATAGCATTTTCTTAATTAGTGATTGATGGGGGAGGGCCCAGTCCGTTGTAGGTGGGACCATCCCTGGACTGGTGACCCTGGGTTCTATTTTAAAAAAGATCCAGGCTGTGTAAGCCTTGGGAACAAGCCAGTAAGCAGCACCCCAATGGCCTCTGCATCAGCTTCTGTCTCCATGTTCCTACTTTGTTTGAGCTCCTGTGCTGACTTCCTTCAGTGATGAGCAATGATGTACAAGTGCAAGCTAAATAAACCCTTTCCTCCCCAGGTTACTTTGATCATGGTCTTCATCACAACAATAGCAACCCTAACTAAGACAGGAGTACATATTGCATGTATGTATGAAGTTCTCAAACAATAAAAACTTTAAATATGTTTTAATAAAATAATTTGTGGCAGTAAATATTATTATATATTTAATAATATATAATTCGCATAGTATTTTTATATATTATATTATGTATTATCTATAAAATATATAACTAAAAATATTTAATTATATAATATGTTGGTGTGGTTTAATATGAGTATATCAATAATATTGATATTATCAGATCTATGATATAGATAAAATGTTAATATTAATGCTTATGTTTATAATAACATATTTATTATATTTATGTTGTTATCAAAAATACTAACAAAATATTAACGTGTTTCTATTAATATCACTGTTAATAGTAGCTACCAAAGAATTTAATTATTCCCTCTGTGTCAGGCTCTGTTCTAACCCTTTCTCTCTCTCTTTTTTTTTTTCGAGACAGGGTTTCTCTGTGTTACAGTCCTAGCTGTTCTGGAACTAGCTCTTGTAGACCAGGTTGGTCTAGAACTCACAGAGATCTGCCTGCCTCTGCCTCCTGAGTGCTACCATTAAAGGCATGTGCTACCACCGCCCAGTTCTCTAACCCCTTCTAAAGGATTGTTTCATCTAATCTTTATAACCATAGTGTGAGTGATCATTATTTCTTTTTTAAGAGTATAGAAACTATTTTGAAATAGTATCGTAGAGAAAACTAGCGTGGACACTACAGATAACTCCTACTTTCTCCACCAGGGCTCACCAGTGACAACTGGTGACGTTTGTGTGCATCTTCTGTGTGTGTGTGTGTGTGTGTGTGTGTGTCTGTCTGTCTGTCTGTCTGTCTGCCTTTCTGTCTCTCTCTGTTGCTGTCTCTGTTTCTCTGTTTCTCTGTTTCTCTGTTTCTCTCTCTCTCTCTCTCTCTGTGTGTGTGTGTGTATCTGTCTGTCTGCCTTTCTGTCTCTCTCTGTTGCTGTCTCTGTTTCTCTGTTTCTCTGTTTCTCTCTCTCTCTCTCTCTCTCTCTCTCTCTCTCTCTTTCTCTGTGTGTGTGTGTGTGCCTCTGTCTCTCTCTCTTTCATTTTCTGAACATCTTAGGTGAACCAAACACATCATGTTCCTTATATTTGAAGACTTTATTATGTTTCCTTAGAACAACAGCATTTTGTTATGCAATCATACTGTAATCAAAACCATGATACTTTCCATTTTCAAGATAATATTTTATATCATTTTGCTTTAGTAATTTCCTTGATAGCATTTTAGCTTTAGATCTGGGATTCACTCATAAGATTCAGAATCACCACTGCATCCACATATCATAAAACACAGTCCCCTTTAATCTAAAAGACTTCCTTGGCCTTTGCTTTTAGTCATATCAAGAATATTGAAGTATTTAGACTGTGAATTTCCAGGTTGTCCCTCAATTTTGTTTCTGGAAAGAATAATGAATGTGCCACTGTGCCTTCAGTGTAACCCAGCAGGCCACATGCCGCTCATCACTGGTAATGTTAGCTTGGCCTGATGCTGTCACCTCTTGTCAGCCAGGTTTCTCTGTTGCTAATCTACTGTCTCCAACCCTTTATCTCACCTCTACTTTCAGAAAGTATGTACGGTCCATTGCCTTATCAAACTTTCACTTACAGCTATAAATCAATTACAACGTGACATTTTCAAATTGTTATCTTTGAAGTCTATCATTCCTGGATTTCATGAAAGGAAGAACTGGGTCATCTTGACTATAACCATAGGATGCCAAAATATTTGGTAAAACACTATTCTGGATATTTCTGTAAGGGTGCTTGGTGTGGAATTACCACTGAAATCAATATAACGAGAAAAGCCTGTTTCCTTCAGAGTTGTGGGTAGACCACATCCAGATCATCGCAGGCCTGAGCAGAACTCTGAGTGACATTTCCCACAGAAGATTGCTCTTCCTGTTTGATGGACTTTGAAACGGGACAACAGCGCCTCCTGCTTCTACACTGTTGTGATTGAAAGGACTGTCCCTTCATAGATCTGGAGCTTTGAGGAAGTGGAGTCTTGCTGGAAGCAGTCTGTCACTGGCAGCAGGCTTTGAAGTTTTACAGCCTGGCCCCACCTCCTCTTCTCTTTCTGCTTCCTGTGTGAGATGAAATGTGATCTCTTTGCTTCTTGGCTGTCGGGTGGACCCACACTCCAGCTGCCAGGCCTTCCAAACTATGATAGACCGCAACCACTCGGGAACTGTAGAGCACCATAAACGCTCTTCCCTTCTAAGTTGCATTTTTGTCAGGGTATTCTATCACAATAACAGAAAAATAACAAAAATGAAGGGCTCTACCAAAGGCACTGTTTCCTGGCTTCCCAGGCACGCTAGCCTACTCCTCCTATGGTTCTTGCTTCTCAGACTTTCAGATTCCGACTGATGGTGGAGTTCCACATTGGGATCAGCTTGTCGACACTGCCAACCTGGGACTCAGGAGCCTGTCTTAATACATAAGCCAGATCCATAGAAATATCTTTACAGATTTCCGCCCATCTATGGGCTCTGTATCTCTGAAGAACCCTAATATTGGTTCCCATCCTCTTTAATTACAGTCTCGCTATTTTCAGGGAAGATATTCCAGGGTCATCTTGGTCTTACCTTCCCTGATGCTGGATTCAGTCCTAATTCAAGCAACACTAGCCGTTTTTCATGGGGCATGATGTTTGGAAAATGACTGTTGTTCTTGTTCTCATCGTTTGCTTTTCTGCATATGTAGTGTGAGTGAGTATACATATAGTGTATATACTTATATGTTGGTATTGATATTCACACCAATATCTCTAAATGCAGCCCAACTCCAAACACAACTTTCCTTCTTAGCCCTTGCCTTCTCCACATGTTTGTTGAATTCATTTTTGAAAGTAAATAAAAATATAAGCATGACACCAAATGTCAAAACTATGTGGAAGAGTAGACTCAGTGAAGCATCATTCATCCTGATACTTTCCATATTGTTCATATTGACCCCAAAGGGTACATATATATATGTAACACACCTTATGCATTTCTTTGCGTGTTACTTCTTTTTCCAAGGGAATTACTAACCTCCACCAATAAAGATCTCTGGGGTGGATAGAAACATTTAAGATAAGGATCTATGTCCCATGGTTTATGATGTTTGGATAGTTCCAGTGTTTCATACTTGTGAATAATCGCCACAATGAGCAACCTCATGCACATACGTCTTCTCATTGCTAAGATAAATCTTTAAATTTCTTGCAGTGGGGTTATTGTTTAAACTATGAGCACATCTGCAGTATGTCTAGGCATCTCCAGATTCCATCTGTACAGTAACCATTTTATGCTTTCATTAGCAATGTAGAACAGGCCTGTCATTCCTCTGCCTCTCTGGGAAAGCATTTTTTCCAAGCTTTTTAATTGCTTGTTTACATTATTAAGGCTTTATTTGCATTTTCCTTATAAACAAAATTGAACAATTTTGTACGTCCTATGGACATTTTTACTTTTCTGTTCATTTTTTTTTCTATCAGGTTTTGATCATGGTTCTTTAACATATGGGCAACAGACTTCAACACAGAGTAACCAGGGTCATTCTTATAGGAATTGTGGGGGCTGAAGAAGTATATTGACTATGTAAAGAGAGAATTGCACACACAAAAACAATTGTTGCTGTCTTGGGTCATTATATTCGCCTCCTCAAATTTCCCACCTCAGTGTACATATGTTACTTTGATTACTAATAGGGAAGACAAAACTTGGAGAGAAAGACAGAGACAGAGAAGAAAAGCCAGCTGCTTCTTAAGTCACAACTTTCAACAGTCTGCCAGTATGGTCTGCACCTTGAAGGTAAGAGCAGCCAAGCACGCTAGCGCCAGCTGCCAGAGGCTGTAGGGGACTGCCATATTTGTGTTTATTTTAAATAAAAAAAAAAAAGCAAAGGAGAAAATATTGATAAGGTGACAGTTGCAAAGACTGGATACTGTGTTCTGAAATCTGGCAGCAGTTTGGCGACATAGACCCATTGCTGAGTAAGCAGAGTAGGATTTAGAAGATAAACAAGAGGACAGGAGAAGACCCAACAGAACCCATCCACCTTAGAGTCTGAGAAGCAGCCAATGTGGGATGATCAGCATAGTGAAGGATCAAGACGTCACTCAATAGACGTGGCCCTGTGGTGAGATCTGTGGCGTGTGCTGTACAACAGCCCTTCGGTGGGCAGTGGCTCTCAGTTAATACCATGGGAAAGTCTGGAGAAAATACGTGCGCAGGATCATCTTAGAAAATTAAATCAGAATCTCGGGGGTGGGAATCTAAAGTCATATTGAGAACCACAAGTCTAATGGGGTAAAAGGGGGACCCTCGTGGACATTTCTGACTTTCTTCCAACCATGAAAGGAAACTTGCATTACACTCAGCAGGTCCACCCATCGGGGCACACGGAGTGCCCGTCTGTCTTCTCATCTTCATCAGAGCTCTTGAGTAAGCAAATGGTTTTCTGGGTCCCAGAACCTATGCTCTTTAGAGCCGTTAATCTTTATATAGTTTCTGCTCTTTCTCTTTATTCATAAAAACAAACATACAAGGTATGTGCTACCTATCTACGACTCAGAGCAATTAAAATGTTTCCCCAAGTCGATAAGTACCTATTTTCCAGCCCATTCACAATGTTGGTTGTTCACATTTGTTAGCTTCGCCAGTTGCACCTACTCCATAAAGAGCAATTCTACTCCTAGATACACAAGCAGGAGAACTGAACATATCTGCAGCCACAGAAAAGACTTTCACAAAAAGGGCCATAGCAACAGTATCCATAGAGCCCTAACAGAAACAAAGTAGACGTTCATTTTCAGGAGAAAGGGCAAGCCAACTGCAGTACAACCATACAGTACAGTACCACACAGACTTCCAAACTGATACAATAAAGTTTAAAAACGTTTCACTGAACCAAAGACAGACAAAAGGGAATGTGCTGAATGATTCCATTTTTACCAACTTTACTAGTTTACAGTGTTAAACTTGGAACTCTGATTATGTTTGGAAGGTGTGTATATTGCCACACAGGCATACAGTATATGAAAATATATTGTTATACTTTTGAGGTCTGTGCATCTTACCATAAGTAAATGAAACCTCAATCAAGTATTGCAATTAAAAAATAAATTTAAAGCAATTTACACAAGGCCACAAGCTAGTGGTCAACAGAGAATAAAATTATGCTTGTCTGAGATAAAAGCCTATGGTTCCTATGATCAACAATTAGGGCCATTTCCTCTAAACGTGTATTAATTGCTCATATTCAGTTATCACAATTACTCAATATAACTGAAAACAATCTTAGGAGAATTATTAAGTAAGTCATGGTTTGTACATATAATGAAATGTAATTTGGCCTCTAGATAGTAACTATGAAGCTTTTAGAGCAATATAACTAAATGTTTATGATACAATGTAAGTGAATAAAGCACAAAGCACCTATCTAATGATTGTAATGATGCAAACATTAGAAATGCAAATACTCATAGGGCCATTTAAAAACTCTTAATTTGTCATAATCAGGAGGTTGTAGGTGATGTTTTATATTTGCTACTGTATTGTCCTGGTGAATTAGAAAGGACTTAATAAATATGAACTTTTCAAAATCATCGCAGGCAATATTTCAATGACATGGACAAGCGTGACTGTCTAGCACTCACTCTTACCACAGCATTCAGATTTACCTGAAGGCTAAGTGAGCTGCTCGCCCACAGTCCCACGACCTACAGAGACTGAAGCACTTAGATGGGGTAAGTTTTAGAGACAATCCTTTCTCATTTCTGTTAGTAATACTAATACAACACATGATAATTTCAAATTAATAAGCAAAAGGAGGTAAGTAAGTCAAATAGTTTAAAGAATCATTCAGGTTATTAAAGACTATATAGGCGCATACAATTTTCATAAGTGATATCAGTGTAAGCCATTGGTTATTGCTTTGTATCATGGTCTGTTACAGAGCAAGTAATTTTTGTATTGTATAAGCTCAAGTATGTCTACATTTGTCAAGCCATAATACAATGCGTTTATACTATTAACTTTAAAACTTTGCATGTACTATGTGTTAAATACAGCAATTAAATGGGCATTTCTCTTTTCTGCCTTCCCAAATCTTACAGAAAATAATCTTTAAAGAAATACAACTATAAAAGTCCACAGAAAGACGACAGCAGATAAGCCTCAACTGGTGAATGAATAAGCATTATATATTTGTGCAACAGAACGTCTTTCAGCCATGAAAATAAACGAAATACCAGTAGGTGCTACGGCATACATAAACTTTGAAGGAAACTGAAAAAAGCCATACTCAAAGGTCATACTCTGGATAGTTTTAAGTCAACGTGACAGAAGCTAGAGTCATTTAGGACGAAGGAACCCCAATGAGAAAAAGTGCTCCCTAACCCCCCCCCATACACATACACACACGAGATTGGCCTGTGGGCACAGTATGGCACCTCATCTTGATTAAGAATTGATTTGGGAGCTGGGCAGTGGTGGCGCACGCCTTTAATCCCAGCACTTGGGAGGCAGAGGCAGGCAGATCTCTGAGTTTGAGGTCAGCCTGGTCTACAAGAGCTAGTTCCAGGACAGGCTCCAAAACCACAGAGAAACACTGTCTCGAAAAAAAAAAATTGATTTGGGAGAGCCTAGCTCACCTGGCATTGGCCTTGGTATAAGAAGGTAGGTGAACAATCCTTGAGCAACAAGCCAGCAAGAAGCATTCCTCCGTAGCCTATGCTTTCTTACAGGCCTCCAGATTCCTGCCTTGACTCCCTGTCCTGACTTCCCTGCAGATGGGCTACAAGGGTAACTGACAAACTCTTTCTTTCCCGAGTTGCTTTTGGATGTATTCTATTTTATTTTTGGATGTATTTTATCACAGCAATAGAAATCCTACTAAGACAGTCATGTTTTCGGATTCCATGCACAGGAAACAGCCAGGATAGGTAAATACATTTGAATAGCTGTTGAGAGCCAGGTGTGGGTGGAAGAATATGGGAAATGAATGCCTAAAGGGTCGAGGAGTCTCAGTGATGGGGCAGGCAAAGGCTGCATCAACCTAAATAGAAGTCGTGTTTATATATCACTATAAATGTAGTAAAAGGCCTCTGCATTGCATCATATAAGATGAATTTTCTGTTGTGTGAATTTTATCCCAGCTTTTCACAACCTATCAGCAGATCAGAGATGAACATGGTTAAAAGACGAAAACAAGGGTACGCAGGATAAGTAACTTTCCAGAACCAAGAGCGGAAACTCGCCTGTGGGATGTTAGACCTTTCTTCCTGGGGAGAACCAGCAGCCAAGGAAAACGGAACTGCCCACACAGTCATTCCAGACTGCTGCTGCTGACGACCCTGCACGACAGGGAGCTTGCAGCCCTCGCTGTCCTGTGCAAGCACAGCTGGAAACCACGCACGCTAGACATGAGGACACGACTGCACCTATGATAAGAGCAAGAAGGCAGAGCCAAAGCTGCAGGCTCTCCATGACACAGGGCAGCGACAGGATATCTGAGAGGAGTCCCCATGTGGCTCCAGCATTTAGAGTGGAGCAGAAGCCAGAGGTCTCAAACCAGACCAGTGACTCATTGCAAGAAAGCTGTTTGACAAAAGGGTAGACTGGGTGACACTCTGTGACACACCCCAGCACCCGCTTTAATTATCATTTGAATTTTTTGTTTTCTTTTGGGGGGAGGTTGCAAGAGCAAAGGAAAAATAAGAAGGGACAGGGAGGTGAGGGGGATTGGGGTTCATGCTATGAAATCCACAAAGAATCAATTTTTAGAAAGAGTAAGAAGCAGTGTTAGGAAATTACAAAGTATGGCAACCGAGTAAAATTTCAAAAGAAGGTTCAGGAACTATAGTTGAGAGGGAGAAACAAAGAAAGCAAAAGAACAACCGTAGAGATAGAAGACACAACCGGAGTCAGTCACACCAGCTGGATCTGTGTGACTCTGACCAGTCAGAAGAACAGAAGCAGCCACTGCAGTGTAAGGCTGATTAATACCATGAGCTGAGCAGGAGCCAGCAGCAACAGGCTCACAGAACTGCAAATTTGGAAGGCTGGGAGTCAGCAAGGACCGAAGCTGTGGTCAGCGCTCTACACTAAGTGATGTCTTCCTGCTCTGCTTTCTAGAACAGCGCCTGTCCTCTATGTAAAGAAACCCTGGACCCAATGCTGATCCATCCCCTTTGGACTGGAGAAGTGTGTGGCAATATTTTGTTTCTTTCATTGTCTTTGTTTTTTTCTTTAGGGAAGTTTTTTCCTCCAAGTATTTTCTAAATATCTGCAGAAAACCTCCCAGAAAGAGCTAACACAAAATTGTGGGTTCATCAGAGCCCTGTTGGCTTTTTGACCTTTTTCTTGTTCTTTATGTAATTGCAGCACAGAATTTTTTAAAAAGTTGAAAATTTCACACATGCATACAATGAATTATGATCATATATAAATTCCATGTTCCCTCTCCAACTCTCCCTATGTCCCTTTGAACAAGCCCCATCCCAACTAACTCCATACTTGTTTTTATTATTATAACCCGCTAAATCCGGTTAGTGCTACCCATATGTGCATATGTGTGGGGCCTTCCCTGGAGCATAGGAAACCTGTCAGCGGCTACATTCAAGCTGACTTTTTAAAGCCTTCAGCCATGAGAGAGCTTATACAGCATTTGCCTTTGGGTATCTGAGTTATTTTATTTACCATGTCCCTTGGAGACCCCCAGCACCTTCTGGGACTATAAAAGCTAGCATCACGGAGGTAGGAAGTTCCCTGGTCAGTTTGAGGTGGCTTTCTCTATGTCTGGTAGTCTTTAGTGGTAGGATCTTACCACAGCATTAGTAGGTAAGCGAGGGTGATGCCAAGATTCTGGGCTTTTCTAGACACCACTGGGGCTGCTGAACTCTTAGGGAGGTACCCCATGCTTTGTACATCAATTTTCACTTAATAACCGTGTCTTCTGGGGTGACAGTGGCAATCCATAAGTAATTCTTTTCAAACTCTTTTAAAAAGATGGATTTTGGAATTAGTTTACTAAGTCATGAGTTCCCATAAGGCTTTTTCCCCCCACAGATTCTTAGTTTTGATCAACCTACCCACTCCTCTCCTCTCCTCTTTTCCCATCCCCATTCCTGTTCCATCCTTTAATATTCAATATTCCTCCCTCTTTCACTGAATGTGAGTTCTATCTTTCAATTAACTTTTTAAAGTTGGACTGTAAAGTATTAAGTTTCCATATGGATTTCCATGACCTCTCCTTTGGGTTAGCACCCCTACCCACTTCACCTTCTGATTTCCCCCATATTCCTCCAGCCCCTCCTGCTTAGTCTTTCTACCCAGTATGTATCATATATTATATCACTTTTGTTTTCCCTCTGATCTACTGTCTCCTTGGCCTTAAGGAGCCACCCAAAGGTCCCTTTCTAGTCCCCTGTTTCCATTTGCCCCACACTGTTTTGTAGAAGTTTCCTTCCCACAGCACAAGCCCACCCTTGCTTGGTTTTACAGGTAGATCCTACAAACTTGCTCATTTAAATGAAGACATCCCTGCTTGATAGCAATCATAACTATTTTCTGTTCGCTGAGTGAGCAGTGACGAGCTGCATCTATGTGTTTTAATAGCTTTGTACTAAAGAATAGGCTGCAACAAAATTATGGAGCGGTAAGTGTTATCCTTGCAATATAGATGAAATGATTTCTCTCTAAAATTGCTAACGATTGTCTAGTTGGCAAATATGAAGAAAAACGGGTTTCTCCTGTTCAATCTAGACAGCCCTGGACACCCTGAACTGGAATAACTATTGGTACAGTTAATGCAGTTTGCAGTCCTCAAGTGACAACCTTTAAACTTCACGACAGATGAAGACACTATCAGCACTCAGCCAGCAATTATAATTTGATGTCCATATACCATAAATGTTGTGGGATATTTGTACACTGTGTGAAGAGGTATTGCTGTGAAATCATACTGCACATAAGATCATCAAGGTCATTACTGGGAAGAGAATTATCAGACGATACCCATATAGAATGTTTACCCACAATGACAGATGCGAACCTGGCTCAAGGTCCCCATTGTAGCCTACAGGGTTTCGTTGTTTGTAAGACTTCCAACTCTTCGACTTATTTTGCTGTTCAGTAAAAAAAAAAAAGGAACCATCTTTTAAAGAAATAACTAACACACCAGCCAAACTGTGTAAAGAGAGGCATCTACTGTCTTTTCTGTCTTGCCCAGTTTCATTTAATAAAAGGAAACATGGGCGCCCGGGACTGTGTTTGATAGAATCTGGATGGATACTTTTCATTACAAAACAGCGTCTGTGCTCTGTCTAAGTGAGTCAGAAAACACACAGAAAACAAAATGTGGGCTTGCCAGAAATCCCCACTTCCTCGCTCAGTATGGAAGCATGATTGTGTGTGCATATGCATGTCCATCCTCTTCCAGCAAGAACTGAACGCATCCATGACATTTCTCCATCTGTACGAAGCAACTCTGTTTTAATTCTCTTCACAACCTGCAAATATTTCCTCCCATTCCCAAGCCAGAGCTCTGGAACCACCGTACCAATGTCTTCTGGAAGTCGCCGTCTTGGAAGAGAATGTTTGGCTTTCCGCATAGAAAGTCAGAGAGGTGAGAAGTGTTAGAAAAGAAAACTTTTGAAAAAATTGGGAAATTTGTAAGAATCATTATCACACTAGCTACTATATGGAATTGAACAAATTGACCATCAACAAATGAAGAAAAGGTGGTGTTGGAGGAAGGACATTGACTTAGTCATAAGAAGGATGAAATCTTTTCATCTACAGCAAAATTAATAGAACAAAAGACATGCAAAATGAAATAATGCAGATATCATACTGCAGATACCTTATGTTCTTTCTCATGAATGAAAGCTTTAAAAAGTCAATTTCAGTGCAGATGAGTGGTTTCTAAAGCTTGGGAAGGGTGAGGAGGGGGAAATGAGACTAAAGGGAGGCTGGACAGTGAGTACTAAGTCACAGCAGAAGGAACAGGCCAGGCTGGGAGGCTGAGGAATCTGAGCTCTGACGCAAAGAGGACAGCAGCTGCAACAGCAGAAGCAGGAGAGACCTCAGCAGTGAGAAGTGGAGACAGACGGGCAAGTAACACACATTCCCTCAGCCCCATCTGTGTCTGGGGTAATGCTAGAAAGTGGTGAAGGGTCTCCCGCAAACCCTAGTTAAGTCTTCCTAGAAACTAGAAATGTTCTCCCCCACCCATGGAGAAGCATATTTCTTAGCTGATTTCAGATCCAATGAAGTTGACAGGCAAGCTTAACCATCACCGAGTGTGAAGACCAGAGAAGGGGACAGCTTGGCCGGCCAAGGGGAACAAGGGCTTCCACCCAAACTTGCAGCTCATCTTGAAAGGTGTGGAACTAGGAAGCATGTCAAATACTCTTATTCAGGGGCTTTCCTGTACCAACTAAAAAGGTTCAGGGCATCTAAGGGGAACAGATCCTTAATACCCATCATTAGAAGCCTCCCCTTCTGAGGTGTCCCGAGGATGAGCCTCTCCCTTTTGCCTTGTCAGGAGCAAACTGGAGAGCGATGATTGACTCTGAACAGACCCAGCTCTGTACACTGAGGGAAGAGACCACAACAGAGCAGAGCAGAGGTATCCTGGAGAATCCAAGAGTTATCCTTCAACGTTAATGTCTAAACTATTGATTGAGGACCACAGCAGAAAGCCCTTTGGCTTTCCAGGAAAGGTCAGTGTAAAAGACTTTATCTCCCTTTTCCATGGTGGAGAATATTTCCCAGTTTCACTCAAATCTTGCCATTCCTGCAGAGACTAACAGATGAACTCCCCAAGCTCAGTCTAAGGACAGCATTAGGGTTTCCTCTCTCCATGACTTGGCCACTGAAGTCAGCATGACAAAGATGATTTCAGATCCTTCTCCACACACATTATTCAGGACATCACTATTAAAGCATCAAAGGGGAAAAGCAGCCACAAACAAGTGGAATAGCCAAGGAGGAAAGTAATGCTGTCAGGGAATCCCATCAAAAATGAACATGAAGAAGCTACTGTATCCAAGCCATGTCCTTACCAGTCTTCAGGCCCAGAGAGGGCAAAGGACCGTCAGTTATTTTCATTACAATACAGTCTCTTTATCCTGCTTGGCACCCAGATTCAGGGCCTAGTGGAGCAACTTTTATCTCTTACAGCTGCCAGTAATTTCTGTTTTGTTTACATATATGTCTAACGAATTGTACATTCTTCCCTTATATGAATCTCTGGACTTGGAGATCAGAGAGAACTGACAGTCTTGTCATATCTGCCAGAGTCAAACAAAAGCTCGCAGCACTGTCACAGCTAAAATCCTGATTACCTCATAAGAGGATGCCAGAATGTTCTTTGATTCAGAGAAGCTACTGTCTGCACTGGTGATAGAGTGTTGATAACCAGAGCTCTCAGTTTTCTGTGTTAAAGGAACGTCTCTGTTGATGGTCACAGGAAGCTCCTACCCAGACTCTTCAAAGAAATGCTTAGGGTTGGGAGGAGGCATCTGAACAAGCAGTTAGAGCTTCTAGAATAAATTTAAAGAAAGCAAAGCCCTGTTAGTTTAGTGACCGCTTCTCTAATTCCTGTGACTAGATACCTGGAACCCAAGGGAAAGGGATTATTTTGGTTCATGGTAGGAAGGCAAAGTTTATCTCTTCAGGGAAGGCCAGATATTGGAGGGGCCTTAGGCTACGATGGTGGCACATGAGGCTGCTTGTGATAGAATGAAAAACTCTGTTTCTGGTCAAGAGACTAGAATCTCTGGCCTGAGTAGAATCTAGTTGGGTAGGCCATCAGCTAGGCAAGGGCAACCCCTATGAAAACAAAATAATTAGTCCTTTACACTGTATTTATTTTTTTGTTGTGGGTATCCACCAGAGAAGACTACTCGGACATGGATTTAAGCCAATAGAAAGTCATTATTAGCCAGTCTGTGACTACGCTGTGTGTTTGGGATCCCAGTGTAGCCCCAAGGCTTTCGCAGGGTGAGTTTTTAAGCACAAAAGCCATATTCTGTGTTTACACACCACAGTTAGCAAGCACAGTTAGCCAGAAGCATAACTACTGAAGCCAAAAGCAAGGTTAGAACATTTCGAGACTTTCCCGGCCCTGTGGATGTTGATGGATTAGGTCTTTGTTTCTCTTTTGGCAGGTAATGCTGTCTACATGCTGAATTTTAAACCAATCTCTCTTAATCATCCCTTCATACATATTCTACGATTGTCCTAGTTACGGTTTCTGTTGCTATGAAGAGACACCATGACCTCAGCCGCTCTTGTAAAGGAAAACATTTAATTGGGGCTCACAGTTTCAGAGGTTTAGTCCATCATCATCGTGACAGGAAGCATGATGGTGTGCAGGCAGACACGGTGCTGGAAAAGGAGCTGAGAGTTCTACATCCGAATCCACAGGCAGCAGGAAGGAAAAGTGAGATACACTTCCTTCAACAAGGCCACACCTCCTAATAGTGCCACTACCTATGGGCCTATGGTGCCATTTTTATTCCAACCATCACAATGATATATATGCATATATACAAGCACAATATGTGTACAGGCTGTAGTTTCTGCTTCTCTGGAGACTAATAATACATGGTTCTTCTACAATGCCAGGTCAAGGCTATTACTGTTTTGTGCTGGGAATCAGAGGACCTTGATGTCTGAGCGGGAGAGAAAGCAAAGGTTCTACTCAAGAAAAAGTAAGCCCACCCTTCACTTTTAAATGTACGATGTCCCCACAGCATATACATTTAGCATGTGGTCTTCCGTAAGCAGAGACTGTGCTTTTGTTTTCCAGCTGCTAAGACTAAAATAATTACATAAAAACTATATTAATTACAACACTGTTTGGCCAATGGCTCAGGCATATTTATAGCTAGCTCTTACATCTTATATTAACCCATTTCAATTAATCTATGCATCACCACAAGGCTGTGACTTACTGATGATGTTCTGGCATCTATCTCCTTTGGCAGCTACATGGCATCTCTTTGACTCCACCTACTCTCTCTCTCTCTCTCTCTATATATATATATATATATAGAGAGAGAGAGAGAGAGAGAGAGTATATATATATATACTGATTTCCCACCTGGCTTTACTCTGCTAAGTCATTAGCCAAAATAGCTTTATTCATCAACTAGTAAAAGCAACACATATACAGAAGGACATTCCACATCAGTCTTTGGCTTTGGCACTGCTTTGGGGCTTGAGGACTCTCTAGGAGGCAGGGCCGCACTGGGTCTGTGAGACTGACTCTAAGGGTTACAGACCAGTCAGGCTTCCTATCGTGTCTCTGCTTCCTGGTCCGCAGAGATGTGAACACTGTCCTGCAGGAGTCTGCCAGCAGGCCTCCCCCGCATGACACCACGTGCTAAAGTAAATCCTTCCGAGCAGCTTCTTGCCAGATGTTCTGTCGCTGTGATGAAAACAGTAACTAGTGCCCCTTTCCTCTGCATTTTCATTGTTTAAATCCTGAGGGTTGGACACAGTCTGCTCACATTGGCGACCGGATCTTCTTACCTCAGTCTACTGATCGAAGCGTCAGTCATTTCTGGAAACAACCTTATACACGCACATCCAGAAAGAAAGATTTAGCAGCTATTTGGTCATCTCCTAGCCCCCTCAAGTTGGCACATAAAATTAATTACTTTAAGTGTGGTGGAGTGTTATCTTTTTGTGAATCCACATGTCTTACTTGTGTGCTCACGAGACACTTTATCTACTGGGTCCTTTGAACTGGATGGTTGTGCTTTGTCCTCTATGGGCTTCTGGGCATTGGGGAGGTTTGAGAAACTGAAGGGACTCAGCTGGAGGAAGCAGGTCACTCGGGGTGGGTCCTTGTGAGTTCTCTGCTCCTTGCTCCTTCGTGTCTTGTCTTCTGCTCCATGTCTGCCATGATGATGCGAGCTATTTCCTTGCCCAACAGCCTGAACTCTTTAAAAACACAAGCTCAAATAAACCGTTCCTTTCTTGAATTGCTTTTGAAGTCATTTTGGTCATGTGATATAAAGTAACCAATAAAAAGAAAGGTTTTTTGCTCCCGCCCACCTTCCCTGAGCTCATAGGGAGAAAGTAGATGCTCTAGGTGGTGCTGGAAAGCAGAGAGACGCATGTGTACCTAGGAAACCTAAAAGAAACACCAAAGGAAGGGAAATTCTAGCTGAGGAAATGTCTAAGTTGACCTCCGAAGGAGACAGTAAGGAGGCTTTGCAGTCGGACTGACTGAGTTTGACTTTTTTCTTAGGTAGCTATATGACTCACAGAAGAAGTGGAGATAATGCTAGAACTTGTCTCACTTGACTGTGATGAACATTGGAGTTAATTTTGCAAGGAACCGTGTGCTATTCTTGGCAAATAGTATAAAACAACTATGAGCGGCTGTTATCTGAAGACACATCTGTCTCCCCAGCAGAGCGGTGGATATGGTTTTGGTACTAAAACAAGATCTGAAGAAAGAGTTCAAAGGTCACATCGAGCTGGAAAAGTGATTTCTCTTCACGAGCAGTTTGTCCACAGACTTTTCACCATTTAGTACTGTCTCTCGGCTGCCTTTTTGCTGTGAGAAATTTTTACTTGTCAGAGTGGAGGCTAGATGGCTGTCACCCTCCTCCATTGGTAACTAGTCAAAACATGAGACCTGCCATTGCAACAGCCATCGTTCTGATCCTCATCCAGTGTTCAGCTTCTTCACAAACAGGAAACAATGTGGTAAGTTAATAGGATTAAAATCGGAGACCCTTATTACTATGGATATCCAATATGTTGATGTCATGCCCTGGGGAAGGACCCGGGATTGCTAACCATTCCTTTGTCTGCATATGTATTTGAGGTTGTAGCAGACAGCATCTCCAGAGTGCCAAAACAGAGACCTCTCAGGATTCACCCATCACATGGTCTCCTAATGATTTCCATCTGTCCTCACTTCACAGAGTTCCCTGTGACAGGGTCACACGGGCTCCATGACGGCCTGACCAGGTCAGTCTGATGTCAACAAAGCCACAACTGTTGTTGGAGGTGATCCGATGGCCTGTTCCCCACAGCGCTGACTTCCTACACACTCAGAACTGCTTGCAGTTTTGGTCTGAACATGTTTTGAAAGGCTGAAAGAGCAGGGAACCAGTGCCTTTTGTTCTACTTTGGATCCCCACACAGAATTCTTTCTGAAACTGAAGCAGAATTGGTTTCCTGGAATCCTTTGAACCTCTTGTCTGTGACTTTCTTTCTTGTTTGTTATTTATCCACTGATTAATATTCAAAACTTGTGTTCAAGGCACTCTAGAAATAGAAGCCAAAGTCCCTGCAGTCAAGGGTGACAATTTAGTTGCAGAGTGAAATGGTTTAAATGACACAGGTCTGTACATCATCACCTGATAATGTGGTAAACTTCGTCACATATAGATTAATACATAAGCCATACGTTCAAAGACCTGGAATCCAGGGTTTATGGAACAGGCAGATTCACCCGCTTCCTGAATAAATCTGAGGGGCTTAACAGCAGATAACAGTAATCCCAGCGCTCAGTGGGTGGGGCAGGGAAATTGTGACCAGCCTGGGCTACAGAGGAAGGTCCTATTTTTAAAAAAATCCGTAACAATGATAATAGTGATTTTATTATATTGTATTTATCAAGTGTACATGTGAGATATTATTTGTACAATCCTCTTTAATCTTACCAACTTTTTATTCTTCTTTTTCTTTTTTTTAACAGATGAAGAAATCATTTCAGAAAGATTGAGTAATTTAACCAAGACCACACAAAAACAAAGTGGCAAACTCAGAGCTGTACCTCACTGCTACCGGGCAGTGATGTAGAATGTGCTCCCCTTATCTGTGTGAAGGCAGAGTCCGAATCTGAAGTGCTCCCCACAAACTCATGCCCTTGGCATGTGCACTGTCTTAAAGGCAGGGAGTCTTTAGGACAGTGGTTCTAAACCTTCCTAATGTGTGACCCTTTGATACAGTTCTTCAGGTTGTGATAGCCCCAACCATAAAACTATTTTGTTGTTACTTCATAACTGCTTTGCGTTGGGATTCAGAGGAGCAGGGGACATTGGGGCATTCTTCTCAAAACAGTAGAAATTCTCCAATAACACTGATTCTTTGATTTTAAAGGGACTCAGAGTTCCTTGTGGTGTGTGAGAGACAGCTGGGCCTGAAACGGACCACATATAAAATGGTTTGGGGTCTCTTGCAATGGCAATAGACAGGTATGGTGTGAACAAGAGGTGTGAACAATCTGTGGTACAAGATCCCACTGCCAAAGCCAGATCCCTCCCACGGTGACACACAGCCAAGCCGCTCCAGCCTTGACACACAGTTGGGCCTCTCCTACCAGGGCAAGATGAGCTGAAGTCCTGGCCCTGGTGGCTTCTTATCAGACATTTTGTTGTTGTAAGAAAGTCACACCTGCTCCTTCTTCTATGTTCTCGTTCTGTTCAGCTGCTCCGAGGTCTGGACACAGTCTGCCCGCAGTGGTGAGTGGGTCTCAGTCACTCAGCCTGCTGAGCAGAACTGGTGCCTGCATGCACACATACAAAGAGCAGTCTCAATAATGACCACCATGCTGCGTCCCCAGCAGTACCAGTTACAAGCACAGCCTTGCCTTTTTATTGCATACCAAGATACGCTACCACGCACTTAGGCAGTAAGAACACCGTATGGGGTTGTGTAGCTGAATGCTGGAGTCACAAAATGTTTGCCAACACTGGAAGATTTGTGAGCGTGAAAAAACTAGAAATCCATTCAGAATGAAGTATGTGATGAATTCTGAGCCGCTTGCCTTGTGTTGCATTGCACAACCCCACCACAGCCATGGTACTGAACACACAATATGGGCACTTGGCTCTATGCATGCGGATATGCATGCAATACCAACCAGAACCTCTCCGACTCAGATTCAAGACTATTACCTGCTCTAAACTGCGGTGTTTTACTGTACACACAAAGTTTTCTGCTCTTATAAAAACATATATGCATTCTCAGTATGTAGCAAATAATATTTTTGGGTTGTATTGGGTTAGAATGTTTGAAAATTTTACATTTATTTATTATGTATTGGGGGTATGCTGTGGTACATGTGTGGAGGTCAGAGGACAACTCCCAGGGTTCCATCCTCTTCTTTTACCATGTAGGTCCAACTCAGGCCATCAGGACTGCTGGCATCTTGCTGAACACTGAAATTATAAAACTGCTTGGAGAACCAGACATGATGGCATAGTCCAGAAATCCTAGCACTTAGGTGGCAGAGGCAGGAGAAATGGCACAAGTTCAAAGCCAGCCTGGTGAATATCAAATGCCAAGTCAAGCAGGGCTACACTGAGAGGCACTGTCTAAAAGAACAAAACCACAATAAATGAATAAAAGTAAATCGTTGTTTGAGTTAATGACTTGAATTCATTTTTAAAAATTGTTAAATGAATTTGTCTAGGATTAGGACAGGATTTCCAATAATTTCTGAACTCTCCTTATGTATACTTTTTTTTTTGGTTTTTCGAGACAGGGTTTCTCTGTGGCTTTGGAGCCTGTCCTGGAACTAGCTCTGTACACCAGGCTGGTCTCGAACTCACAGAGATCCGCCTGCCTCTGCCTCCTGAGTGCTGGGATTAAAGGCGTGCACCACCATCGCCCGGCCTCCTTATGTATACTTTTGCCAATTAATATCACATTTGTGTCAAGCAGGATTTTTGGCACTGATGATCATAAATCAAAATACTGATGAACTATAATTCTACTGCATCAAATATTAGGACAAGAGTTAATTCTTTACATAAAAATAAATAGTAGTCTGCCTTATTAATATGCAATTTTTGTTTATAATAGATCATAAATTTATAAATATGTAGCAAAGATTTTAAATAAATTACTTTATGATTTATTATGAATAAACGTTTGGTTTGTATAACTGTTTCACATGCCTATATACAGAAAACATGAAAATTTCTCAGGCATAAAGGGTTATGATAGGAAGAGCTTTAGGTCTCGGCTCCAGGATTTGTAAGAACCAAGGCAAAGGGAAGCTGTAGATCCTTTTTCAGAAATTATTAGGAATTTCAAGTGAGTGACGGCAAAGCATCAGCACAGAGACTCGGTCGTCACACTCGGTGGTCCTCCCGGAGCCTTAGCAGTACGTTTGCTATACATTAGCATCATTACTTAGGTGATTTCACCCCCACAGCAGCTACCTAAGGAAGACATTTGCACAAATGGAACATCTTTGTGTCAAATGAAGAAAAGCCCCATCCTAGGGGAGCGGTGGGAAGGACTGAGAATAAGAACAGAGCGGGGAAGGAGGAACTAGGGGAAGCTGAGCCCTCTCACCACAACCAAATGAGGGTGCAGGTATGTCTTTCTTCCACTGATTTGGGAAGGGAAATGGAAGGGAAGGCTCGGATATAGTCGATGGTTTCATATGGTTTAGCCCAGGGGAATAATGATCTTTTTGTACAGAATAATAAATGCTTTTGCAGCACCCTCTTCTTTGGTAGCTGTTATTCTGAACGCAAGACCACTGAGAGGTGGCAGCTGTTCTCCCTGAGGCCGGTACCATGCTAGCCTCTTTCCATCAGACTTTCAAGACCCGAGTAACCCTCAGCACCTGACAGTACTGTGTCCACCATAGCATGGCCTGAGTGTAAGGGAGACAGAAAGTCAGGGAGACAGACTTTCTCTGACTGCTCTGCAGGCCTAGAGTGGTAGCTTCTCCATTTCACGGTCCAGAGGAACCACAGCAGGTAGGATCAGGACTGGGGAGAGGGTAAACAGTAGGCTTCAGTAGGACTGGGGAGAAGGTAAACAGTAGGCATCAGCAAGACTAAGGAGAGGGTAAACAGTAGGCACCAGCAGGACTGGAGAGAGGGTAAACAGTAGGCACCAGCAGGACTGG
>JABTXL010001671.1:3151616-3165228 GCA_025134845.1 Neodon shergylaensis | reverse complement strand
ACTGGGGAGAGGGTAAACAGTAGGCTCCAGCAGGACTGGGAAGAGGGTAAACAGTAGGCATCAACAGAACTGGGGAGAGGGTAAACAGTAGGCATCAACAGAACTGGGGAGAGGGTAAACAATAGGCGCCAGCAGGACTGGGGAAAATGCCCCTTCCTCCAGCAATGCACTTCTAAGGTCGTTTTGTTATTTAATGTGTATAAGTGTTCTGTCTGCATGTGTGTCTGGGCACCACATGTGTCTGGTACCCATGGAGTGCAGAAGGGGGCGGCGGATCCTTTAGAGCTGAAGTCACAAGCTGCCATGAGCCACCACATGGATGCTAGGAACTGCACCTGGGCCCTCTGCATGAGTAGCAAGTGCTGTTACCCACTGCGCCATCTCTCCAGCCCCACGCTGAACATCCCACTGGAAGCTCTAGCAGGGAAAGCCTTTAGGTGTTTGGAGGGAAATATTCAAAACGAGCCTCTGTGACATTTATGATAATAATTACGAGCTAATAACATCTCATTGAAAACTATCATTAATAAAGAGATAGATGCTGTTACCCAGTATCTCTAAATACAGCCAAGAGTAACCAGACACAGAGAGGCTCAGTGGTGCTCCCTCACTTCCTCAGCAGTTCCTGGGAGGGGAGATTGGCTGCTCTGTGATAATGCAGAGCCATTGCTAGGCCACAAGACAGCCGGGAGGGGTGATGTCACTGATCACCTAGATTCAGTCGTGGGAGCCCACATGCTGAATGGAGAAAACTGAGCCCTGTGAAGTGTCCTCCAACTCCACGCACGCACCATGGCACGCTTGTACACACAAGCATACACACAATAATTAAATATAACTTTGAAATTTTGGAAAGCATTGATATTAACTTTTAAGTTAATAACCATGAAAGCATCTCAAAGACTAAAATTCCCCCTTCTCTGCTTTCTCATTGAGACCTAGACAAGGTCCATCACCTCCCTAAGCACAAGCTTCTCAACAGTAAAAATGAGATTATAACATAAGTAACATCACATAAGAGTAGAGTGAGCACTAAGTATTATGATGGCATAAATATTATAATGCATAAAGCATGATCCACATTGTGACATCTTCCAAGGTACCCTTTCAATGTACCAATAATAGTTCAAAAGCAAGAATTTCTCTCCTTGTTATCATAATCTTTTTAGTCTAAAAGCCAGGAAAGCACCTATGCTGCCTAGTTTTAGGTCAACTTGGCACAAGCTAGAGTCATTGGAGAGGAGGAAACCTCAATTGAGACAATGTTTCCATAAGATCAGGCTGCTGTCTTAATTATTGATTGACATAAAAAGACCTAGTCTTTTGTGGGGTGGGGCCACCTCTGGGCTGGTGGTCCTGGGTTCTTTAAGAAATCAGACTGAGCAAACTATAAAAACAACCAGTCAACAGCACCCCTCCATGACCTCGGCATCAGCTCCTGCCTCCAGGTTCCTGCCCTGCTTGAGTTCCTGTCCTGAGGTCCTCTGATGTTGAACAGGGATGTGTAGGTGTAAACCACACAAACCATGTCCTCCCCGAGTTGCTCTCTGGTCTGCGTGTTTCATCACAGTGATGGTAATTCTAACTAGGACAACATCTGTCAGAGTGGGCACTTTATCAACATCTGTGGAATGAACAAGTCACTGAGTGAGCTTCAGTGAGCACGGAGCAAGAGTGAATGTTTCATCCCCTTTTCAAAGCGCACTTCTGAACCATCTTTCTACCGTTCCCAAGCACTCTGCATGTAGAGATAAAGCAGATTATTTAAATTAAAAATGCTTGCTTGACTCCTTAACCTACAAACCTGGGGCTGGACACATAGCCTGAGGGTTCCTAGACTCCCCTATTTCAGAGAAAATAAGTCAGCGAAGAAGCCAAAGAAGCAATTAGTTTTCAAAGGAACGTGGACCTGGGTCAGGAAATATCGGCAGAAGCCCACTGAATGTTCCTTGGTGGCAGATATAGTTTGCTTTAGTTGTTAGATTTTTGGGGGGTTAAATAAATGAACACATACATTCACGCTTATGTTCGTATGTGTACGTGCACACAGACCCCACTGGCCATATGTGATTGCAGCTCTATTGCGCATTACTCTGAACTCTAAATATGTAATAGAACTTCCTGCCCTATAGAATGAGGTAAGGTTCAGTAGTCGCTCTTCTCAGCCTCAAGCAAAAAAGGAACTATGGGTGTCTGCAAACCTCAAGAATCCCGGTGAGACAAACCCATCCAACACTGCTAACTTCCACTCAATGCTGCCCTGCCCACGAGATGCTGCTGGGTCAAGAGCCAGAAGCGTGACTTCAAGGATGCTCCCAATTATCCCAAAGGCATAAAGAAATAATTTCACAATGAGTGCACGCTATGAGGGCAAGGTAAGGACTGCCCGCGCTGGTTTCCTCCATGTGGTAAATGTTGCCTGGGCACTTGGTGGCTGTCCCAGCCCTGTCCTCAGGGTGCCCTAACTGTCACCTGGGCACTAGTTCAAGTTCTAGTAGTACTCTCTCAGAACATGCAATCTTTCCTCTCTTTTCCTCCCTTTCTTTTCTTTAACAAATTAAACTGAACTGGGAGGATTACAGTTGAATGTCAAGAAAGAAGCCTCATTTAGCCTGGCGGAGGCACAGCCGAACACAGCTCAGTGGGCTGAGCACCGCTCTGGGGGAGGCACTGGAGGCTCCCGCTGGTCAGGCTCCGGGAGCTCATTGGTGGGAGATCTCACAAAAAGGGTCAGGGCCTCCATTTAACTGTAGAGGGGGACCAGGTCAGTTTAATAATCTTTCCAGACTGTTCTCAGGAAGATTTATTTTTGTTGTTTTGTTTTATAAACACACTAGCTATATTTTATATTAGATTTGCAAAGCTTATTGTTCTAACAAATTCCAGAAAGTAACATGTCATTGGAAAAACAGGCTACACAGCAAATGTGGATATGGGGACCTTCTGGCTTGCTTTAAGCTATTCATATGCAGGATATCACAATGAGCCTTCGGAGTGCAACTGTGCCACGTTTACTACTGGGTTTGGTCTTTCTCATTTCACAGAATGGGAAGCACATAGTAGACATTTGCCCCGTGATTCTTAACCAGGAACTTGTGCCTCCTTTTGGAACAGACAAAATTGTACTTTCAAACATGAGTAAGAAAGCAAGGTTTCTCCCTTTTTTAAGATTTGTTTTTATTAACTCTCTCTCTGTGTGTGTGTGTGTGTGTGTGTGTGTGTGTGTGTGTGTGTGAATGTACACCACTTGTATACTCACAGAAGTCAGAAGAGGGCATCAAATCTGCTGGAGATGGAGTTAAAGTGAGCACAGGGCACCTGATTTAGGTGCTGGGAACAGAACTTGTGTCCTCTGGAAGAGCAGCAAGTACTCCTAACATCTGAGCCATCTTTCTAGCTCAGATTTTTCTATATACATCAAGCACTGAGAAGAATCCTGCCATGGTGACCCATAAAGAAGAGGCACACAAGGCTTTGCACTTTTCATGCCTGTGTATGTTTTGGTTGTCTCAGGATTGGTCTAGCCAATAGTTTTATGGCCTCTGAAACGCTAAGACTATTGAGAGACAGAGGGTATGAAAGGCCTGAGAAAGACAGATGCAGACAGTGAACACTCCAGAATTCAGACTCTAGATTGCAACCCACACGTGGATACTGCCTGGATGTATGATACTATTTTTGCACACTCTTGGAATCTTCATATATAGAGAGTCGCGTTTTTCAAAATGCAATTAGCTACACCTTAGGAAATTTTGACATCAGTTGAGTTATAATAATCAACATTGTGACAAAATGATAGCAGACAATAGGAAGTATCCAGAGACATCTCACATCCAACAAACAAACACAAAAAGTGAATTAAAATATACGTGTAAAATGTTTTTAAGAATGCATGTGGGTGTATACATATATACATATCTATGCTTTTCAGGTAGTATTTGGTTATTGGTAGTTTTCTAAGAAAGTACCCTATTTAAACCAATTTAGAATAAGCCCACCATTCTGTGGACAGGTCCAATGTTCCCCACAGACACTATAAACCCATCACTGTATAAGAGAACCAATGTTTTCCCTCCCCCACTATAAACCCATCACTCTATGGACAGACCCAATGTTTCCACTCTCCCACTATAAACCCATCACTGTATGGACAGACCCAATGTTTCCCCTCCCCCACTCTGTTGGCACTGTCTGAGAATCTCATCAATACCATCATCTTCAAGGCAGGGTACATCGAGTTCCTTAGATAATCTCATCCACTTAGAGATTATTTAGTGTACCACGCTTTTTCTTTTGGGCCACCAACTACTTCCTAAATCATGACACAGAGACTTACTAGTTTTGAATGCTCAGGCTAGCTTAGGTTAGGCTCATTTCTGGCTAGGTCTTCTAACTTAAATTAGCTTGTTTCTCTTCATCTACCTTTTGCCTCGGAGCTGTGTATTTTCTTCCTGTATATCTTGCTTTCACTGTGTCTGCCCACTGTCTGACATCTCTACTGTCTGCTGGATGGCATCTCCTTCGTCCTCTCCTTCTCTCATCTTTCCCCCAAGCCTAGATTTCTCATCCTATTTATTCTCTCTACCCACCAGCCTTGCCTATCCCTGTCCTGCCTAGCTATTGGCCATTCAGCTCTTTATCAGACCAATCAGGTGCCTTAGGCAAGCATGGTGAAACAGATGCAACACTTCTTTACATAATTAAATACACATCCTTCCATCATTAAACAAATGCAGCAGAAACCAATGTAACACACCTTTACACAGTTAAAGTACTATTCTTCAGCTTAAACACATGCAACACATCTTTGCCCAGTAAAAATCATATTTCACAACAATTTAGAAGCAGGTCTCCAGAATCAGGCTCCGTGGTGTCTAAAAACAGTCCTGTCTCATTGTATCTTTGTCTCATCAAATTCGAGAGGGGGTAATATTTTTTTTTCAAAAAATAACATATACAATGGCAAAAGCCAGTGGCAAAAGAGAAATTAAGGCCCAGCCAACCTTGTCTCTAGACTAGGCTGCAATGGAGCATCTTCTCCAACCTGTGAGGTAGGCACTCTCGTGTCTTTGCACTCATGAAGAAACTGAAGCTGAGGAGGGGCGGCCCAAAGTGACTCTGCTAGTGTGTGAAAGAGCCTGGACTGGAAGGCTTGCTCACCACAGAGACCAGGCCTTTGCTGTCCACCATGAAGGACAGTTCACACTCCTCCATTTCTCAAAGCAAGGCATCCTTCACCTTCCCTCCAAGAGGAGGATGCCTTTGGCCACCAGGGTGCCGCATTAGTGATGGAGGTCAGACCTCTGTCCATTCTCTCATATCCAGAAGCGTTGGGACCTTGTTTTCTTTGTTGGGGACATCAAGAGTATTTCCCCAATGAACTCATGTCCCAGTGGGTAAGCCAGGAGTGTGGTATCCATTCCCTGTTTCCCTGACGATCTCACTTTCCAGTGGATAAACCAGGAAGTGTGGCATCCATTCCCCAGCAAATAGACCGTGAGATTAAAGAAATGTCGAGACCAGAGATCTTGCAAACACTCGCATCGCGCCCCCTCCTCACCTAAGTGCGTCTGGATGCACTTCCTCTCAGGGGCGTAAAATCAGTCACACTTCTCCCTCAGCTGGCAACGGCTGGAGTGAGCTGTCGTTTCCAGACAAAAGCCAGGCCAGGCTATGTACAGAATGGGAATGTCTGGGAGGGGAAAAAAAGTCTTAGGAAAAGTATTTTTTTTAACTTTCTTTTTATTTATTCTTTGTGTCTTTCACATCATGCTTCCCAGTTCCAACCATTTCCCTCTGCCCCCCAAACAAAACAAAATAAAATTTAAGAGAAAAAAGAGGGGAAGGGAAATTCTGTCATGGAGGTTACAGTGTGACACAGTCGGTCACACAGTAAACTAAACCCCTAGGAAAAGGATTCTTATCGGTGGAATGTCAGGGGGAGAAAAAATCCTGCTTATTTTAAAATACCAGAAAAAAAACCCTCATAATTCTAAAAGAACTCAGAATAGAGTGCTATCCTTAGTGGATTCCCTAATAAGGCTGGTGCCGTGTCTGAGGTCAAGATGAAAGCAAGGATTTGAACAGCGCGGTTGAGCTCAGCATCGCACTAGGAAAGACATTAGGTTCATTTCCACAGACTCTCGTCTGTACCTTTCTCGTCTGGTCTTAGATACCTTAGCCCTCAAATGTCTTTGCTCCTCGTTCTGTCAAAAGCAAGGTAAAGACTGTCAGTGGGCCGCCTCCAGGCGATTTCTTCTTTGAGCCAGAAATCGAACGGCAAACATGGCAGTTGTCCTAAGTTCAGTTACCTCCTCATTTTATCCCTTTGTGGAAGCTGGCTCACAAGGCCTTTCCTTCGCCATGAAGTCTAAATAAGCAATGGGGATGAAATGAGCAACAGACAGGGGTGAAGTCCTAGCCACACAGGTAGGAAAGCATATATATATATACTATCTGCTTTTCCTGGATCAAGGGCTGATTAGAACATGGAGAGAAACAGAGGCAAAGTAAGGAGATCATGTTCTAGAAATCTTTTCTTCTTCCATTAACTGCCTCAAGGGTTGGTAACTTCAGAAACACCCAGAAAAGTAAGGTTGGTAGCGCTCCTTACTGAGATACAGTATTGAAGAGGCTGTCATTCCAAAAGGAGAGATTCAACACAGCGTAATAACAAGCAGGGTTGGCCTACAGTATCAGTGTCAGTGACTTACAGTACCAAGAATAAAAATTAAAAAAAAAAACATTTTAATGATCATATCAGGTTGAATTTACTATTGGGTGGGCCATGAAAAAAGCAACAGCATTCAACATTTCTCAACTCACAAAACAGCAATATTTTTGTAGGTACCAAAAAGAAAAGCAAAATGTAACCAACTTATAAGAACGAAAGGTTCATTTAACTCAGAGCCTTAAAGGTTCCTTTCCATGATGGCTCTTGCTTTGGCCCCATGGGAATCAGTGCACCAAAGCAGGACTCTGCAATGGAACAAGATGGTTATATCACAAACCAGGAAGCAAAGAAGAGGGGATCAGGATCCTTTTCAAGGACCCCTAGTGACCCAAGACCCCTCAACTAGGCAACTAGGCCCCATTTCCTGAAGGTTCCACCAGCCACCACCCAGTACCTCAACCCTGTTGACCAAGTCTTTAGCATATTGATGACTGAGAGACAATCAAAATCCAACTTTAGTGGGGCTCTTTAAGAAGACAAGCTGAGCAAATTTTCTCTCTCTTTCTCTCTCTCTGATTTATTTTGGTTTTTGGTTTTTTTCAAGACAAGCTTTCTCTGTGTAACAGTCTTGATTGTCCTGGAACTTGCTTTGTAGACCAGGCTGGCCTCAAACTCAGAGAGATCCTCCTGCCTCTACCTCCCCAGTGCTGGGATTAAAGATGTGTACCACCAGGCCTGGTTTCACAGCAGCTCTTATGAAGGAAAACATTTAACTGGAGCTGGCTCACGGTTCAGAGGTTTAGTCCATTAGTGCATGGCAGGAAGCATGGTGGTTCACAGGCAGCCATGGTGCTGAAGAAGAACCCGAGACTTGCACATTTGGATCCATAGGCAGCAGGAAGAACGAGAGACACTGGGCCTGGCTTGAGCATTTGAAACTTCAAAGCTCGCCCCCACAGTGACACACATCCTATTCCAACAAGGCCACACCTCCTGACAGTGCCACTCCCTAGTGACCAAGCATTCAAATCTAGGAGCCTATGTGGGCCGTTCCTATTCAAACTACCATACCCACTCAACTCCCGCAAGGTGGCCTAACTGTACCTCCACTGTAGGTCACTGCTTTTCTCAAAGCCTCTCTGGTCAACTGAGTATAAATCAGAGGTTCCCACAATGCCCTCCTCAGGTTCCATAACAGCCTCAGGAAGACATTTCAGTCCTATTTAACTAATATTATGAAGGATAAGATATAGGAACAGATAAATGAAATAGATGCACAGAGCAAGGCGTGAGGTGTGAGGACACAGTTTCCAGGTCTTTCTAAGCATGCTACCCTCCTAGCACCAGAAGTCCAAGTTCAAGAGTTTTCATAGGACCTAAGCCCTGTTCACCGCCCACCTCCCTTCTCAGAGGAGGTCAATGATGCCACTGAAAGTTCCAACTTTCTGGTCACTTTGTCTTTCTCAGAGAAAGAACCACCCTGAGCTAGCTAGGAACCACACCCCAAGTAACCTCATTAGCATAAATCTGGGTCTGATAAAATTAACAAAAGACACATACCAATCCAGAAATTTCAAGGGTTTTAGAAGCTCTGTGTCAAGGATTGGAACCTGGAACAAAAATGAAATATATTTCTTATTATGTGAGATATAAAATAAGTGCTATTTAATTTTTTTATGTTATTACTACATAATTATGAAATGAATTAATGAACAGGACTTCTGGGAGACAAAAATAATGTCACTCGGGATCGAGAATAGGAACTAAGAGAGAGCCTGGCTAGGGGAGGACAGTTCCAAACTCTCTTCAGGTTTGGGTTGTACGTCTCCCAGGCCAGTTCCACTAAGAGAGCTTAGCCTTACTGGGGTCACATTCCCAGCTCTACTACAGAGTGAACCCGGGAGGGGGCTGGGAGTGGGGGCGGTCAGCCAGGGCAAGATTAAGGACTTGTTTCCAGAAGAAAGGGGAAAGAATACTCACAACACTCAAGAAGATATCATTATGCTGATTCCAACTGGTCACTGAGGAGTCTGGGTCCTTTGACAAGGAAATTAGGTCACTTCAGTTAGCTGTCCCTAGTTGGGCTGAGCCTCTCTTTTTCCTTTGCTAATAGGTCTCTCAGTGACCTCTTGGACACTTTTCCCACCATCACCTGCAGTTATTAGAACTTACTTTCAATATTTCAGACTTGGTCTTATTCACTTGAGTGGCCTTCATCTCAAACTTATGCCAGTTCGAACTGACTAGAATATTCAGGTGTAGTCGCTGGCGGTGATGCTGATGGTGAGCTCTGAGATTATCTGTGACACTGATTGTCAGCCTTGTTAACTCAAGGTGACACAGGAGAAGAAAGCGCAGGAAACAGCAGCCAGCACCACACAGCAGCAGCCAGGTCTAAAGAGCTAACTGCTGGGAAGGAAACAGAAGGATTAGAAGGGGGACAGGAACACAGAAAGCTTCTGGAAGGGGTTACAGCCCAGCTCAATGAGCAGAGGCTGTGGGCCTTCCAAGGCGGAGACTCTCCAGGTAGAGTTGGTCAGAAGACATCCGCTCTGCAGAGAAGATCTGGGCAGCTCTTCACATGCCTCCTCAGAACATCTCCTGGAAAGGAGCCGTAGCACGGGAGGTAGTAGATGCAGGATAGTCTTTAGGTATTTATGTCTGCAGGTTCCATTAAAACATGGGATAGTAGGCTCAAGAAGTGCGGTCTGTGTGAAGGAAGTTTTAAGACACTGTTTTCAGTCTTCACACAAAGTTCAAGAAAAGATGTGGAGAGCCTAGAACCTTGGCATCTCCAACCCCCAGTTGTTTATCGTCTTTGACTCTCAGGAGAAACTTGTTTCACCACATGACAAGCATTGGATTTACCTGGTACAGGCCCTACTACCAGGGCGGAGAGAACTATTTCTCCTCTTTAAAAAAAAAACTGTCTCTATTTATCTGAAAGCCAAGAAAGGGGTTAACCTAAGGTCCCACATGGTTAAGTGCTTAAAAATATTTTCCAGAGCCAGGCGTTGGTGGCGCACGCCTCTAATCCCAGCACTCGAAAGGCAGAGGCAGGTGGATCTCTGTGAGTTCGAGGCCAGCCTGGTCTACAAGAGCTAGTTCCAGGACAGGCTCCAAAGCTACAGAGAAATCCTGTCTTGAAAAAACAAACAAACAAATATATTCCAATCTGACTAGCTAGCATTGCCGTCATGAGGACTAGTAATCCCTCATAGTCTGTATAGTAAGAACTGTAAGAATGTGCTCTTCCAACCGGACTGAAATCTCAAGGTCCAAAGCAGGAGCAGAAGGAGAGAGACCACGAGCAAGGAACTCAGGACTGCGAGGGATACACTCACACACAGAGACAATGGAGATGTTCTATCGGGAACTCACCAAGGCCAGCTGGCCTGGGTCTGAAAAAGCCTGGGTTAAAACCGGTCTCGCTGAACATAGCGGACAATGAGGACTACTGAGACCTCAAGAACAATGGCAATGGGTTTTTGATCCTACTGCACGTATTGGCTTTGTGGGAGCCTAGGCAGTTTGGATGCTCACCTTACTAGACCTGGATGGAGGTGGGTGGTCCTCGGACTTCCCACAGGGCAGGGAACCCTGATTGCTCTTTGGGCTGACGAGGGAGGGGGACTTGACTAGGGGAGGGGGAGGGAAAGGGGAGGCGGCAGTGGGGAAGAGACAGAAATATTTAATCAATAAATAAAAAAAGAGAGAGAAAAAAAAAAGAATGTGCTCTTCCAAAGCTGGCTACGCTGGCGATGCCTACTATCTAAGTATTCAGTAGGCTTTCTCAAGAAGGTCATAAGCTCTAGGCTAGCCTGGGCTTCCTAGACTCCAATCTCCAAAGATAATAAAATAAAAGTAGGCAAATAAAATGAAGTAAGAACCCCAGTGTGAAAGGAGGGACTAGATAAAGACTAATTGAATTTTAACTATAAGCAGTACCAAATCATTTTTGCCTGAAGAAAGCCTGGGATGTTTTAGTCTAAAAATTTAATAGTCTAACAATTTGATATCACATTTCTTACTTCTTGTTGTCCTATTGTGGCACAAGTCTGTGAGCTAAACTTGTACCAATGGGAACCCAAAAGTAGTGCCAAAATGCATCTAGGTCATGAGCTTGACAGTTCCCTAGTCTATCCCCCACCACACCACAAAGAGCCACCATTTGGGGAGGATGGAGAGGGGGAGAAGTCTCACCAGTGTCCCAACTGTAGAGTTTAAGGATCTGATGCCATGGAAAGATTGTTCTGAGAACGAGGCCATGTGTACGGACGGCTAAGGCTCCAGCGAGTTAGGCATGTTTCTAATTGTTCTGATGCTAGAAGGCTCTGAAATGGATTTTTCTGCACCGCCCCCAGCTACCACTACCGCAGACGCCCTTGGAGCAATGTTTATTTCAAAACCAAATCGAATCCATATGCCTGTCGTACTTAGGCCTGAGTCAAAACTGCTTAGCTTTAATTTATATGGAAAAGAAAACTTTTTTCATGGAAATAGCAAAAAGGACTTTCTCGGACTTTAGTGAGCGTATTTAAAGAACAAATACTCAGGACTGAGGAATCACCATTTGAAAATGGGGAGGAAGTGGGAAAAGGGAGTAAGGAAAACAAAAGCAATTAGGACAAAGTTTTCCCGAGATGTTTAAAGTCTCCTTCCGTTCAACTGAACATTCCCAACTGCTTTGAACTCTTAATTGACTGTTGTGGTGTAGCCATCTTTCATTGGCATAAGAAAGGGGCACAGTTTAGCCAAGTGTAAATTAGTTTTGATACCTCATCATGATTGTTGGATGGCTTTAAGATATTTTTGAAATAAACTTTTTCATGCAAGGCACCAGCTTTTGATCACTAATCAGCTATAATGCTGTATGTGTTTATCTCTTGAAGATGAGCCAAATGCATTCAAGAAATGGGACAGCTGTGCTGTGTGTAGGTCCAACTCGAGCCGGCTTTTCCAAGGCTCCCTTCTGTCCTGGGGCAATGAGTTCCTCAAGATAGTTTTCAAACAGAAATACACTCACAGAATGGCTTAGGAACTCCTGGCTAGGGAGGTAAATGAGAGGATATTGATGGGGAGGTTATTCAGAGAGTGTCGAATCTCTCAGAGATAAAGTGTTGAGGCTCTGTACTAAGGAAGAGACAGCAAAGATGGGGAAAATAAGAGAAACAGCCATCAAGATGTGGAATGGTAGACCTTCTTGATGAGTTAGAAGGTGAGGGTACAGAGGAGAAATCTGACAGAATGGCATCAAATTTTTGAGCTAGGGATTCAGGGGATGGGAATATTCTGCAGGATAGACATGGTCTATGAAAGATAAGTTTGAGACCAAATTCAGGGTAGAAACTAGATTAAGGCAGAGAAATGTTTCCTTGATGTTATAATCACAGATTATAGCCATGGCACACAATGTATACCAAGAAAAGAGACAATGTCACCAAGATAGCCACACACGCTGTGCTGGCCATTGTGGTTTTGACTGTCTCTGAGTTCTGGAGCCTGAGAAGAACCCCCAAATTCGGAAGAGTATCTGTTGTTTCAGGTCCCTCCGACAGCTGCCATTCCATCTGGTTCCTCCCACGGGTGTCCAGGAGGGGACCTTGTTATCCCCTTAGTCAGCCCTACCACTCCTGCCCTCAGAAGCCTCCCTTATGCACAGAGTTCTCTGCTCTCTGTTGGTGTACCGAGGCCCCACTAAGCACTCGGAGCTATGCCACTTGCCGGCAACCTTTAGGTTGGCATTCTAAGGCCTGCCAAGGGTTTGCCACTTTTCTTGGCTGGCACCCAGCTGCCACCAAAGTTCAGCCTTGCTGTTCTCCTGTTTAAGTTGCACGGCAATCTATCTTCCTGGTATTCGGTATGGCAAATAAAAGTCCTATTGCTCACCGTTCTCCCACTGCCTACTTTGTTCTTGGTGGAGGGACAAGGCAAGGACTCGAGAGAACAGACTGTCTTAGTAGGATATTAAAGAGCATGCTTGAGGCCATGGAGATGGCTCGTCAGTAAAGGAGCTTGCTGCCAAGTGGGGTGAATTTGATTCCTGGGACCCACAAAGTGGAAAAAAGAACTGACTCCCAAAAGTTCTCTGGCCTTTACACACATGCGATGGCATGCATCCACACACGACCACACAAAATAAATGAATAAATAACTATAATAAGAATTTAAGTGTGTTTGAAAAAAAATGTGGTCATTTAATGACAGCAGATCTGGGAAGTGAAACTCCTTGTTTTACCAGACTGCTCAGCCTCTCACGTTGATAGTTATGGTTTTTCCTAATGCATCCCATTACCATTTAGTTATATAAGCAGTTTCATGCAAGGGGAGGAGTCATGGCTGTCACCTCAGTACTTGAGAGGCTGATGCAGGAGGATTGTAGTTTGAGGTCTACCTAGACTGCATAGTGAATTTAAGATCAGTCTACGATACATAGTAAGACCTTGTCTCAGGAAGAACAGCAAAACAAAAACAAGAGTAGATTCCCTGTACCCGGCTCTTTCTTTTAGGCCGCCACCCAGCTCCCAAATCAAGACATGGCAGTTTATTATTATTTTGAATGATCGACCTAGTTTATGCACTCTCTGGCTAGCTCTTTTAACTTAAATTAGCCTGTTTCTTTTTATCTGCCTTTGCCTCGGGACTTATTACCTTCCTTACTTGTGTATATCATACTTTTACTGCTTCTCTCTGTCTGGTTGGTGGCAGGTGCCTGGCTTCTGATCATGGGCATGTCCCTCATTCATTCCTCCTTCTCTCTCAAGAGGTCTCCTGCTATTTATTCTCTCTCACTGCTAGCCCCGCCTATCCCTCTCCTGCCTAGCTATTGGTTGTTCAGCTTTTTATTAGACCAGTTAGGTGCCTTAGGTAGGAAAGGGGAAACAAATGCAACACATCTTTACAGCATTAAACAAATGCAGCATAAACAAATGCAACACA
>JABTXL010001671.1:3125945-3151606 GCA_025134845.1 Neodon shergylaensis | reverse complement strand
ACATCTTTACAGCATTAAACAAATGCAGCATAAACAAATGCAACACAAACAAATGCAACACATTTATACAGTTAAAGAAATATTCCAAAGCATAAACAATGTAACACATCTTTGCCTAGTTAAAATAATATTCCACAACAATTCCCCTCTAGATTTGGCATGTTGGAATCACAGGAGGTCCTTAAATTCAATGTCATCCTTGACAGAATACTGAAAGTGTCTCTAATGTAACGTACTAAGAAAGTGAAACTCCACTGTTTATGTTGCAGTCAGGAGCTAAAGAGATAGTTCAAAGGTTAAGAACACTCCTGCAGAGAACTGAGGTCTCCTAGCACTTGGATAGCATGGCTCACAATTGTAATTCCAGTTTCCGGGGATAAAATGCCCTCATCTGACCCCTGGAGGCACCTGTGCAGACAAGCGCGCGCGCACACACACACACACACATTTTTTAAGTTCCAGGTACTTTGCAATGTTTGCTATCAGCTTATTTAAAAGAAACGCAAGCACACAGGAAATTTTGTGCAGCTCTTAGGTTTGAAACACTTCACCTTCCATGACCCTCTCTGTCTTCCCCCCTCCCCGCTGGTCCTATCTTTTTTGAAGTAGTTTTTCCTTCTTCCACATCCTCCAAAGCTCTTCTGATCTTCTGATTTTAGTGCACATATACACTGAAAACACTAGAAGTTGTTGGTCAAGGGCGTCCTGGAGAACCTGAAACAAGACTGACCACTGCCATTGTTCTTAGTTTCCCACCAGAACTCGAGGATAAGATCCTATTATTGGAGACATGCTAGTGTCAAAGGACATGAAAAAAATCAAGCTGGTACTGACTGTAAAGCTTCCTCTCTGCTGGCTAGTTATTGTGTACAGGAAGGTCTATGCAGGATGCCCATGGAGAAAAATAATCAATGGTCTTGTCCAGTTGGGAACCTGATGGGAACCTGATGAACTACAATAATAACCGGTGTGACACGAACTATAATAATAACTTGTGTGAGAAGATATGCCCACGGGTGCAATAGTGGCATAAATGCTTTGGGGGTAACAAACTCCTTTGTGATTGGATTTAAGGCTCTTTCCATATCGAGAAAAAAATGTATGCCTATTATTGTAAAGCTAACAAAGAACCCATAACTGTGGGTCTCACTGTACCCAGGATAAACCAACTACTATTATTCTGCTAAATGGACGTAGTATCAAACTGCCTCCAAAGCCATATCTCTCTAGATTGATGCGGCTCTTGAACCTCATCAGAGCGGTTTCTTTGTACAGAGGATGGACCAAAGTACAGAGAATAGCATCTATAGCCTGCTCACCCATAAATGAGACATATAACTGGGATGTTAATTTTAAAAGATTACTGTCTAAACTGCTGAAGAGTTTCACTTTTAAAAAAAAAACCATTAAATAGAGCTGAGAGGTGGCTCAGCAGGTAAAGACTCTACCCTGCCAGGCCTCACAGCAATAGGGACTCGCACAGTGGGGTGAGAGAACCGGCTCCCAGCAGCTGTCCTCTGACCTCCACATGAGCACTGTGGCAAGCACATAAATAAATAAAAAAATATAATATAAATTGTTAAGTGAGTTTTGACTTGGAATCAGGACAGAATTTCCAACAATTTCTGAAATGGCTCTAAACACATTTCTGCCATTTTGCATTATATGTTTGAGTAAGGTGGAATTCTCAGCACTGAAAATAACAAGACGAAAATATTGATCAATGCTCAAAAAGGATGAACAGATTGTATGTTCCTATAACATCATATGTGTAGCCACGACTTAGTTCTCTGTGCAAAATTAAACAAACACATCTGCCTTTGGGATGCAAATTTGCTTTGAACTCTAGTAAATGGAGAAATTATACATATCTAAGACTCGATTTAAAATGAATTTGTTTGGGGGGTGTTTTTCATTTTTGTTGTCTGTTTGTTGAGATATGGTCTTACTATGTAGCCCTGGCTGGCCTGGAACTTGGTATATAGGCCAGGCTGTCCCTAAACTCACAGAGGTCCACCTGTCTCTGTTCCACAAGTACTAGGATTAAAGGCACTACAAATAAATTTATTTTTACCAATAAATTATATATATATATACATCTTATACATTTATACATACACACACACACACACATATATACACACACACACATATAAAATGTGTGTGTGTCCAGAGTTGTACACATGTTTTTCAAATGAAAAGGACTGTCAATGGAAAAACTTAAGAAAGGGGGCATCTGTGGCTGAGGTGTAGCTCGATGGGTAGAGTGTTTGCCTAGCCAGCACAAAGACAAAGACCTGGCTGCAATGCCCAGCACAGCACACAAACAATATTTCTAGCACCTGGGAGGAGGAAACAGAAAGATGAGTGTGGTGGATTGAATAGGAATGGCCTCACAGATACGTGTATTTGAATACTTGGTCATAGGGAGTGGCACCATTAGGATGTGTGGCCTTGTTGGAGTAGGCGTGGCCTTGTTAGTGTGTTACTAGGGGAGAAGCTTTAAGGTCTCAGAAGTTCAAGCCAGGCCTGGCAGCTCAACAGCCTCTTCCTGCTGCCTGTTGATAAGGATGTCGATCTTAGCTCCTTCTCCAGCACCACGTCTGCCTGCTTATCACCATACTTCCCGCCATGAGGATAATAGACTAAATCTCTGGAACTGTGAGCCAGCCCCAACAAAACGTTTTTTTTTTTTTTGTTTTTGTTTTTTTTTTTTTTTGTAAGAGTTGTTGTGGTCATGGTATCTCTTCACAGCCATAGGAAGTCTAACTAAGACAATGAGGTTCAGAAGCTGAAGATCATACTTGACCATGCAGAGACTTCAAGAGTTCAAAGTCAGTCTGAGATACAGATGAAAGACCCTACAAACCCCCTCCTCAAAACCCGCAGCTAGCATGCTCCCTGGGAGAACGTCCTGTTTGCTTAAAAGATTCTCAAGATCAGCAGCTAACCTGCTCTCACGAGGACATCCCATTTGCTTAGGAAAGCAGGATGTCAACAAGATAGGATGACTGCAGAGCAGGATATCTACGAAGATAGGACAAAGCAGGATGACTGAAAAACAGGATACCTATAAGATAAGAACCGGAGATCTATTGCCAGACACCCATGCTGGGAGAGGAAAACCATTCATGCCCCCTGCCCCATTTCGACTGATCAATAACCACGCTTTTCTGCTTCTGTACAACTTGCTTTTTTGCTGCCCTCTGTCCTATAAAAAGCCCTCCTCCCAGCCGGCGGGCGCGCAAGTCCTCCGAAAGACTTCGTGCCCGCAGGTACCTGTGTTTACTCATTAAACCTCTTGCGATTTGCATCCGCATGATCTCGGCTTGTTCCTTGGCTCTGGGGAGTCTCTTCCCCCGAGAAAGGGTCCTCTTCGAGGGTCTTTTACAGAAAACCCTGTCTTTAAAAAAAAAGCCTTCATCTAGATGGTTTCTATTTTAGTTCAATGATTTAAAACAAACACACAATCTAATTGGAAGCTTAATACTATGACACAGACTCAGTGAAAAAAAGGTCAGTCTTGACTGGACTCTAGACACGCTGGCTGCGTGGAGAAACCCTTGACTCTTCAAGCTGATCGGGGCAGTGGATTTCTAGTCAGTAGTTTCTGCTGGCCAGGGTTGTGGCCTCCTTCAGGAATTTTCCAAGGAAACCCCACAGGAACGACACGTATGTGAGGAGCTCTCCCAGCCTCAGTTTCCATCCATTTCCCACCCTAACTCCAGGAATCTGGTGAGAGCGGCCTATTTTCCAGGTCAATTTGAAATTCTTCCAACTTTACCAAGTCTCCAAAGCAACTGGACAGATTCGTATGGGACAGCATAGGATCTGAACGCAGAGTGAAGCTGTTGTAGACCAGCCAGAAAGCCCCCAGATGTTGCTGTTATTAGAATATAAAATGCTTTTTCCTAAACGTTCATGTGTTTAAATGTTAGGGAGCTACTTTATCATTACAGCACTGGGATTCTTTTCTCCTGCAAAGTTGCTGCTTTCCTACCCAATGTCTCTTTGATGAAATGAACTTCATATGTGTAATCAAAACATGTGTGTCACTGGACTTCAAGTTAATTTGAGCAATTTTTGTTAAAAGAGACCCTTGTGGTAAAACACTCTTTGAAAACAATTCCATAAAGGAGACATTTTCAAGTTATTATTTTAAATGTAACCATGCCCCTTCCCTTAGCCGTGGTACTTTTTGCTTTTGCGTGAAACGGTTGTCCTTAGTTGCAGCACATGTCTCTATCAGGGAAGGGGTTACATTTTGGTTCTTGAATGATGGCCAGGCTTTGTATCACTGTGCAGGCAAATTCCAAAACTTCCTAAAAGTAAGACCTTTTTTCTAAAAATATAGAGAGTGAAAAATTGGAAATAACTCCAATTCTGTTCCTTGTTCCTTCGTTTACAAGGGTTCATTGAGCACCTGCCTTGTGTTAACTTTGCTCTCAGTAGAGGGAGTCTCAGCAACTGGTAGCGTCCTCATGTCTACGGTCTATGCTATACCAAAGAGCAAACTACTAAGTGGTCCTAACTGACACGGCACACATATTTACCAACAAAAATTATATTCACAATATAGAAGTGAAAAGGCAGGTTACAATGAAGATTGTGGCATGAAAAAAAATTATTTAAAATGTAGATAGTGATGTCAGTTATTGAAGGTTTACCCTAAGTAGGCATAAATTATTTCATTTTAATCTAATCACAGCTCTGTACAGTTTGGGGTTCATGCCATCATAACCCTGTTTTAGAGACTGCAGAGGGGAAATTAAGGTACTAGAAGATTATTATGCTTAAAGACACATAACGTCTATTAAAGGAACTCGAGTAAAATCCGGGCAGTTTGGCTCTGGAGCTGTGTACTTGTCTGCCATGCTCTTCTGCATCGTGAGTAGGCTTAAGACAGAAGCCTCCCTGGAGAGGTGGGCAGCATCTGCTTTCGGCAGCCCTACACCCAGCTGCCACTGATTAACACGGTGCAGTCGAATCATAAAAAAATAACTAATGAATTCATATTAGTGCCTTGCTAGTAATTAAACAGGGCATCCAGTAACAGCCTTTTTCTAGTCTAAAATCCAACCCAACACCCCACATCTCATTCAGTTTCCCGTCTCCATGAAAATTCCTCAGTCCTTGTCGTTAGCGACCCTGACGCTCGTGAGGAGTGTTACTTTAGAATGTCTGTTAGCTTGAGTTTGCTTGACATCTCACTGGGACAGGACACGGGGTTTCTTCTACTTCGGGCGGTGACGGCACTAAGAGAGGCACCTGTATCTCATTAGGAGGAACACTGTGGCTGTGTCCCCTTACCGCAGATGTTAGCTCAGACCATCTAACTAGCACGCTCTCTGTTCGGGTTTTCCGTGACAAACTCAGCTCTTTCCCCTTTGTAAATCTTCTGCTGAGGATTTTACGGAGATAATTGGAGACCAAGCAAGGATCCAAACATTCACCCTCTGCCTTTAGCATCTGTTGGTAGATCTTGCTGGAAGCCATCATTCTGTGGTATTCTAATGGGGACTTCTGTAGATATCTTTATTATTTGTATATTTGCTCATTTTTATCTGTTTTTAAAGAGTCCTTTCTTCCCTATGTTTATTTCCTTATTTGTTTGTAGCAGTGCAGATTCGCAGATACTTCTCCCCAGGTTCTAATTCAACAACAGGTTAGTGTTGTCAACTTGACAGAGTCACAGGAGAGAAGAGCCTCCAGGCAACCATTGGGATTATCTTGCTTATGCTGGTGAGATTTATCCATGGTTCCCTGCCTGGGTCCCTGAACTGTGTAAATGGGACAGCGGACTGGGCAGCACCCTGCACTCACCCTTCTCTGCCTTCTGATTGGGACTGAAAGCTGAGCTTTGAACTCCTAATACCATGACTACCCTGCCACGACGCACTATGACAGAATAACCCATTTCTCCCTTAAGTTGCCTTTGTCATTTTTATATTTTGTATTTTTATCACAATTTAAAAAATACCATTTTTCCATCCCTGTCTTCTCCTCTTGCTCCCTCCTTCCATTCTTCCTCCTCTCTCTCAGAATTTCTTTACTTTCTAGACAAGACGCTCCAGGCTCATCTTGTGTTCCCCTTGCCCTCACCCTGGAATAAATCACTTCTTCAATGAGCTCTGGGTCTCATGGCATCAAAGTGAGTAGTGTTTAGACACCAAGGGCTGTGTGAGCTTTGTTACCTGGCTATCACTACATCCGGGCCTGACCATTGAACAGTTGAGAAAGGTACACAGGTAAATCAACCTGTACTTACCCCCCCATGTGTGTGCGCGCGTACAGGTATGCATGTGTGTACATGTGTGTGTGATTTTAAATGGATACCTGAATTCTCATCTTAAAATGCTAGCCTCCCTTTTTAGAGGATCAAAACATGATTGGCATGAAAATTATATTTTATTTTAAAAATTAATTATTATTATCTAGATTTATTTATTCAATGCTAATATCCACACAAAATGAACCTGCACCTCTTTGAGAAGTGAATTTACTGGCTGGAGTGCCGCATTTACCCACAGTTTTCTTTCGTTACCAACCTCACAGCTCCCGTGTGTCAAATATGCTGTCAAATAATGGAAACAGGTCTTCCCTGTGCCTTTAGTGTTCTTACTCTTCACTAACAGGGCTGAACTACTGCTGTGTGCAGTCTGTTTGATTGCTTTCTTATTTCTCTGACGGAGAAGCTAGTGGAATAAATGAGATTTTGGCTCTGGTCTCAGAGGGTTTCAGTCTACCAGAAAGAAAAAGCCATACAGAGTTCAGGGCAGCAGGCATGTGTAGTGGAGGCTCTCCACAGCACAGTGAACCAGAAAGCAGAGAAAGTGTCCAGAAACAGGGTCCCAGATTTAACCTTCAAAGGCGTGCCCCTAGCAACCCACATTCACCAACTAGTTCCCACCTCACAAGAACTGTGTAGTTCCCCCAAATAGCACCAACATCTGCCGACCAAATACTCAAAGCATGGGGCTGGGAGGGACACTGCAGAGTTAAGTGCTAACCTTCTATGTTGGGTTCTCATGGCCTTCTATTATAAACTCACATGTAGAAAGATTCACCCTTAGAGGGGTGTGATGCTGTGGGTTTGATAGATGATTAACTATGAATCAGTCGCTAGAGTCACGTGACAGGGTGGTCTGTCGGTAACTGTAACTTTCCACCCGCTGCCCTTTGAGTTGGCCCTCACCCATTGACTTCCATGGCAATCACTCTCCTTCATCATCTTTCCCACATCGCTGTTTTCAGAATGTCATGCGAATGGACACATGCAATGGGTGGCCTTTGGGAACTGACTCTTTCCAACTAGGAAAACGCATCTAGGATTCGTTCGTCTTGGGGATCATTAGTGCCTTCTTTGTTTCTGAGTTTTACAGCTGCCAGTAGCATCCTGTTGAAGGACATCTGGGTTATATGTAGGTTTTACGAAATATAAATAAAAATAACCAAAACCACGAGCACTCTCCATGAACTTAAGCTTCGTTTCTTTTTAGCCGACACCCAGGAATAAGGTTGCGCGGTGATGGAGTAAGACTTTAAGTAAGTGACAAATTGCTCCGCTTCCCATAAGGACTGAGCCGCTGTGTACTGCGGCAGCAATGATCTGTAATGTATCTCTCTAAGAGGAAATTATACAGCCACAACAACTTTGTAGATGAATATTCATGGGCAGACGTTTACAAATTTTAAAAGCAAGTTATGAAACATTACAATACAGAAGACTGAACATGGCTGGCACATTTTCATGGAATATGAAATGATGTTTTCTTCAAAAACCATGATTTTTTTATTATAATGTTATATTTCAAGGCCATATGCTATTTAATCTAGTCATCCTTTGCTGTTAAATGATCATATGATTTCTGACTTTTTACTGATATGAATAATATTTTATGTCAGTTGTCATATACGTTTGTGTTTATTTTTATCTTTATTGTTATTGTTGTGTGCATTGTGTGTTCATTGAGTTGGTTCTGTCTACTTCCACCTTTCCGTCATCCGGTTTGCATTCTCGGCTAGCAGGTGCCTCTATTACTGAGCCATCCTGACAACCTCTAAACTTGTTTTCCTAGAGATGGGGTTACCGGCTCAGGCTGAAAACAGTGTAAAGCGGGTTTTCTAACATCAACGTGTGGCAGAACGTTCCTTGTGGTTGGATACTGAAATGTCCCCCACAGGCTCGTGTTCTGATTGCTCGCCCCTGGACAGTGCTGCTGTCCATGGGAGGTTATGGAGTCTGGGAAGCTGGGGCCCAGCTGCCAGAGGTAGATCACTGTGGATGGGCATTTGAAGGTTTCACCCAGCCCGACTTCATGTTGTAAACACTCTGCTTCCTAAGGTGCGAGGGAGCTGCGCCACATGCTATACCAACACAAACTCAATGACAGACAGAAAGCCTCTGAAATCATAAGACAAAGTAAACCCTTCCTCCATTAACCGGTGTCTGTCACCTATTGTCACCACAACAGCAGAAGAGCAATGGACCCAATGCTGATGTTTTATTTGACTTTAATTCCTAGCCTCGACACTTCCTACTAATTAGCCAGTCCTTGCTTTGGTCTGACCATTTGTATCACCCCCAAATTCAAACCTTGAAGCCCAGTCACTAAGGTGCTGGTACTGGGAAGTAGAGCTTCGAAATGGGATTATAGTCTTTACAATCAGACCCCAGAGACCCCTCCAGATCCTCCCAACAAAAGAATATGGAAATAGAAGCACAGGAAATGGGTCCTCACCAGACATGCTGTCTACCAGTGCCAGGCTCTCAAGCCTCCAGGCGCTAGGACTCTGAGAAACTACTTTCTGGTGATAGGCTGGTGGTGTTTTGTTAACGTACCCCCAACAAAACGCCCCCCTTTTCCTTTCCTGTGCAGCTCCCCTGGGAACAGGGCTTTCCTGCTTTATCTGTGTGGCCTGGAGATAAAGGGAAGAGTCGTCCTGCAATGGAGTTCTCAGAACAGTGAGCAGATGTGCTCCAGTTGATCCTTAGTTCCTGTGTGTGGTAGCTGGTCCACATCTGCTGAGTGTCAACATGTCACTCCGCCACCCTGCTCACTTTTTTAATCATGTTTTATTATTTTAAGATGTTTCGAAGAGTCAGAAATAGAGCCTACTTCGCAATTTTTGGATGCTTTACCAAGCCAATAAACATGTGGTTCACTTCAATCTTTATCTGAAAATGTTTAAGTATCAATTTAAAATCATTAGGAAGTTATGAAGCCCTGGATGAGCAAGAAGGCTCAGTGGGTGAAAATGCTTACCACGCAACCCAGACAGGCTGAGTTCAGTCCCCAGATCCCTAGTGGAAAGAAAGCAGTGTCCTGAAAGGTGACTTCTGACCTCTGCACACGCCCTGCGTCATGTGCACGCACCCATAACCCCCCCACACCATATGCACACACAATAGAAATAAATAATGGAAAAGTTACAAATGAAAGATGTGGCACTAGCAGTGTATAGAATCTCCACTGACATCATGGATGGATTCTTCCAGAAAGTTTCACATGAGCAGCAGAATTCTCCGCATTCACACTCCAATGCTGAAAGGTTGGACAGCCTTCTGCTCACTTATTTTACTAGAAAGAATAAAAAGAAGCAAAGACTAACTTTGAATTTTTCCATGAAACACAAATTCCTCACCTTTTGAATACTAATTATCATTCTTAATATCTTTATGATGATGATGTGTGTGTGTCTGTGTGTGTGTCTGTGTGTGTGTCTGTGTGTGTGTGATGTGTGTGTATGTGTGTGTGTGTGTGTGTGTGTACAGATATGGGCATAGGAGTGCTGAGGTTTGAGGAAGTCACAGGCTCCAGATTCCCCTAGAACTGGGGTTCCCAGGTAGTTGTGAACAGCCCAGCAGGGTGCTAGGAACCAAACTCAGGCCTGTGCAGGAGCAATATATGCTCTTAGCCACTGAGCCATCTCTCCAGGCCCTGAAGGTTATTCTAAGGCAAGCAGTGTGACAGCCGGGTGGAAGTCAAAGCATTCCCTTCTAAGAACATGACAAAATACACTTCAGCCTCTACAGAAACGCTGCCTGAAATCTAGACATGAACCATACATACATCAACAATAATTTGGAGAATCCTGGGTTTTCTTATGAGAAATCTTGGAATTATTCTCCTAGTAAAATGACAAAGAGGAAAATATTATTTTGTAATCCACAAATATCCTGTGAGTGAATTTACCGAACCTAGAAAGCTAGAGAAACCTAAGTGATCAAATACTGTTCACGCAGAGACCTGACAAGGAATTTGACAATGGATAGGGAAATTCTCAGACTGACCACTACTCAAAATTTAGAAGACCTTCAAAAAGAGATGCACATTACTGGGAGACACAAAATGTCCGATCTGGAGAGAGCCAGCAGGGTGGGTATGGAAGCTTCTTCCTTGCTGGCTGGCATATTGCAGGAGTGTGCTGTGCCGGCGGATGGCGGAGAGCTGTTATCAAAAGATTAAAGCTACACTACTGACCAGCCAGGTGAGCAGTGCTCAGTGATGGAACCAACCACTTTCTGGTTGGCTCTGAGGTCTGCCTCGTGGGAGGGAGCACACACCTAGTACTAGACACCTGATCAAAAGTCAGCAGCTGGGGAAGTCGGAGTCCATAGTGGGGACGCTTGCTGGTGCTTCGCTGAGTGGACACAGCGAATCCATCAGATTCCCTCCTGATTATTATGTTTGTGTACACGGATTGCTGCTGATGTGAGCTTGGCTTAGAGACGTATCCTTTAACAATAGGTAATGCTACCACAGAGATGATGGCCAAAGTGATGACAGCAAGGGACTGCTGGATACTCAGCCACGGTGAGATATCAACGTCGTCCCTGCCACCGTAGACCATCGTGGAAGAGGAGGCAGAAGGAATGGCGGCTGGAGGAGTGGAGTGAGGGGGATGCTGTCTTTCTTCAAAGCACAGCAACGCCCTCGTGTTCTCTGTTTTTCTTTTTTTAAACGATTTATTTCACACTCGCATTCCTGAGCCCACAGCAGTTTTACTTACTGGCAGGAGACCTGCAGGAGATTAAGCCTGTCAGCCTGTTGCCACGGGGAGGAGGCAGGAAGGGCTCATAGTGTCTGTAGGCAGCTAACGGGGGTCACTGGGGAAGCAGAGATGTTTTTCTATCCCCACTAGTAGGGAGCCCAAATCCTCTAAATAATCCCTCACCCAAGACTTTAGAAGAAACCTAATGAAACATGGTCACAAGAAAGAAAGGAAGGGAGGGAGCAAGAGAGGGAAGGAGAAGAGGAGGGAGAGAGGGAGGGAGAAAGGGAGGAAAGGAGGTAGGAAGGGAACATAAAAATAGAAAGGGACCTAGAGAAAGGGGATTAGTGGGGGTCCGGAGGGGACAAGAGGGTAATAGGGATGGATATGAGGGAAATTTATACCTGTATAAAATGCTACAGTGAAACCCATTATCCTATATAATTAACATATTGAAAAGTAACTGAGTAAGACCTTTTTTCTAAAGAGTCTCCAGGTTGGCAGAAGAGACATTCAGTTCTCCACATCCGTAGCCAATTCTGTCCACGCCCATTAAACACACTTAAATTTTATTAACTATATTTGTATCTCTGTGGCTCTTCCTGCCATCTTTAGCTTTTATACAAGGCCCCACACGCAGTAAGAACTCAACACATTCTTTTGATTTGATGGATAAAGCGTGCTGTGCCGTGATTGTTTATTTAGTTTGTTTGTTTGAGATGCTAGAAAACGGTTTGATGTAAATTGAACTTCTAGAGAAATGTTCCTACAGATAACAAAGGACCCTGGTTTCCTGTAGCAGAGGACAGGCGAGTAGATGTGGCCTGGGAACTTCTGAGACAGAGAAGGAACCCATCTGTTGGTAATTATGAGAAAGCACTTAGCATTCCATTAGATTCCATGGGATAATGAGAACCCACTTTGTACTTATTCTTAATAGTAAAAGTAAAGTTTGTCGTTATTGTTGTTTGTCCTTGGGGTTAGGTCTGGTGTGTGTGTCTCCTTGGGGTTAGGTCTGGGGTGTATGAGTGTGTGTGTGTGTGTGTGTGTGTGTGTGTGTGTGTGTGTTTGTCCTTGGGGTTAGGTCTAGTGTGTGTGTGTGTTTCCTTGGGGTTAGGTCTAGTGTGTGTGTGTGTGTGTGTTTGTCCTTGGGGTTAGATCTATTTTGTGTGTGTGTATATGTGTGTGTGTGTTTGTCCTTGAGGTTAGGTCTGGTATGTGTGTGTGTGTTTGTCCTTGGGGTTAGATCTATTTTGTGTGTGTGTATGTGTGTGTGTGTTTGTCCTTGGGGTTAGGTCTAGTGTGTGTGTGTGTGTGTTTCCTTGTGGTTAGGTCTAGTGTGTGTGTGTGTTTGTCCTTGGGGTTAGACCTATTTTGTGTGTGTGTATATGTGTGTGTGTGTTTGTCCTTGGGGTTAGGTCCAGTGTGTGTGTGTGTGTGTTTCCTTGGGGTTAGGTCTAGTGTATGTGTGTTTGTGTTTGTCCTTGGGGTTAGATCGTGTGTGTGTGTGTGTGTGTGTGTGTGTGTGTGTGTGTGCTTTATCTTCGCAGCTCTAGGGATTAAACTCAAGACTTCTGCCATGCTAGGAAATTGTTCTTCCACCAGGCTGTGTCTCAGCTAAACTCTGAAGAGGAGAAAGGCCATCCATGCCTGTCTACCACTGTACCCCAATCCTACTCCAACCCCAGGTGGTTTTAACCGACCTGATTTCTTCAATCCTCAGAAGCCCATTTTTTTTTTGGTAATAATATTTAGCATGCTGTGCAGCAGGAAAACAGCGACAGAATGAAACAATAAGGGAAGAGGAACGCGTACACCATGATCAGTTCAGATCCCACAAGCCTAAGAAATGGCCCATCGTCGTTTAGATACAGGCGGACCTTAGTTCGCCTCGTCTGCGCTTTTTATGTTGAGTTTGGTATGTGTTCACGTTCTGACACACCGTTTTTAGTGATTCCAAGTGTGAACAGCAAGTATGGTTTTCCTGCTGCTTACCTGATGCTTGAAATGCTCTGAGGAGTTGGACCTTTGGAACAAAGGGAAACAGAGAGAGAATGAATGCAGATCAGTACAGAGAAACAGAGACACGGCTAATCTTCCTAAACTGTTATGTTAGAGGATAAATTACAGGTGACTCCTACCATAAACACAGCTGCACTATCTCCCTGCATGACACTAAAGACAAACAATCTTCCCTGGGGTCTCGGGGGGGGGGGGAAAGCAACAGGAGTCCCGCCTTTGTGGGGAGCAAATTAAAGCAGTCCTGCTGGAATCCCCAAAACACTGTGGGTTTGAAGATGTGGGCAAACAAACTTCTCCATCCCAGCCCCCTCCCTGACTTTGAGATAAGGAGAGCATTTCCTCTAAGCAGCAACTTCTGAATGAAAGGCACGTCTTCCCAGCTGCAAGGGGAGCCGACGTGTGGACCACAGACACACGTACAGAATGTCAGCGGCTCCACACTGAAACAGAGCAGGAAGCGCTTCACTGTCCATGCTGGGGAGACACAATTATCAGTGGCCCAAAGGCACATCATGGAGCTGGGCCCCATACACTGAGAAACTGGGCTGAGGTCATGGGAGGAGGCAACAGGCAAAGCCAGTCATTGAAGCCAGTCACTTTCTACAACTATGAGGTTGTTTAAAGCAACTAAGGGGAATTCTCATAAAGAGAAAATATTTTGTACTTTTATTTTGTTTGTGGATTGCATATGTCTGTGTAAATGTTTTTCTCTCTTTCTCATGTGCATTAATACACACACGCACACACACACACACATGTGGAGAGCAGAAGTTGACGAGGGGCATCTTCGTCAGTTGCCCTCCACCTTAGTTTTTGAGGCAGGGACTCTCACTGAACCTGGAGCTCACTGATTCAGCGAGACTGGATAACCAGGAAGCCCTAAGAATCCTCCCATCTCAGCTTCCAAGTACTGGAATCGCGGGGATGTACTGCTGGACCCAACTTTTCATATGGGAGCTAGGAACCAAACTCGGGTCCTCATGATTTACCAGCTGAGCCATGTCTCCAGTCCCTGCACTTTTTAATAGCAAAACCAAGTCATGGGGTTAATGAATTGGATCAGTGAGTAAAGGCGTTCTTCCTACATACATCTGGCAACCTAAGTTCCATCCCTGGAACCCATGAAAAGATAGGAGAGAACAAACTTCATAAAGTTGTCCTCCACATGTGCCATTGTATGCATGCACTCCCCCATAATAATAAAATGATGTGGGATTCCCCTCTGTATGCTGTGACTACCACTGGTTAATAAAGAAATTGGCTTGGCCTGATAGGGCAGAACAGAGCTAGACGGGGAAAACTAAACTGAATGCTGGGAGAAAGAAGGGCAGAGTTGAAAGAGAAGCCATGGAGCTGCCCCCAGAGACAGATGTGATGAAACCTTGCCAGTAGGCCATGAACCCTTGTGGTAAAATATAAAATAATGGACATGGGTTAATTCCAGATGTACGAGCTAGCTAGCAATACACTTAAGTGATTTAATTAATGTAGTTTCTGTGTGGTTATTTCGGGTCTGAGCTGCTGAGCAGCTAGAACAACCAAGCAGCTTCCTTACAACAATAAAATGATAAAAATAGTATTTCTGGTGATTCTTGTACATTCCGTTTTAAAAAAATATAAAGAAGTGATTCTTTTTCCCCTTTCTCTTTAATTGTTATTGTTATATGTATACATAATGTAAGTATATAAATATATCCTGCTGAATCCATTTAGTGTTGCTTGTATGTGTATGTTTTTAGGAATGACCATCTGGTATTAGATAACCAATTAAGAGAGCTCATTCTTGGTGAAGACTAATTTTCCCTCTCTCTGCAGTCATTAATTGCCTATGGCTCTTCATCTAGGGGTAGGATTCCAGATCAGTTCTAGCCTGGTTAAGAGGGGTCCAGGCAAGGACATCTTGTCTAAGAATTAAAGTCAGGAGATAAGAATCACAGTGTGCCGAGAGTCTGGGAAGTGGGGTAAGAGTTAGAAGAGCCGTGCTGTTTACAAGAAGTTAAAATAAGGAAAGAGCCCTCTTTTGTTACCACGTTGTCCTCTTCTGGTTCCAGTTGACAGTATGGCTTCACAAATCCTGTTGGGTTCCAGAGAAAGCCCGACGGAGAAGGCACAGATACAGAGCCCAGGCTCTCAGTTATGAAGGAAGTGGGACCCAGGCCTTGACAGAATCTCTACAAAACCATGAGTTTGGATAAAATGCTTTGCTTCCTAGATTGTTTTTCTGTAGGTGTCGGGGTAAAATTGAGGGAAACAATTTTTAAAGTATAACTGGACTTGGTAGAGAGAAACAAGGCAATCGAAGTTAGCATTTTAGGGGAGCTCTCAAGGCACAGGACCCCAGTTCCAGAGATGGACTTACAGACTCAACCAACCTGAGATGCCCAAATTGTCTGGGGACCTCTCCTCCACTGCAAGCAGTGAGATGGGAACTTCTGGGCGATTTCCATGCTCCTGACACTTTTGGCTGTTGAGATGTCCAGAATCCACCTCCCCAACAAGGGATCTTCCCTATAGGCCTTCCTTCCCTCTCACAATGTACTCTAGAAACTTCACTAAGGCATTAAAGGCTCCTCACATGATCTCACATGTTCTGCACAATGTTCCTCAAGTGTTCCTCACATGTTCAGATGGAGCACCAAAATGCTCAGATTCTATGCCTTAGTGATTAACTTTGAGTCACTAACACCGCACTGGGGTCACATGAAGGAAGAAATAAAAACACGTCCCCCCAGAGTCATTGCATCAAGTGGGGGTTCAGATTTGAGTTTCCACTTCATGCTCCCTGTGTCTTCCATCTTCTGGCTGTCTGTCTGTCTGTCTGTTTTAGGAGTCTGAATCTGTGTCCATTGCAATACTGTCTTTAGAAGCAGGTTAAACAAACAAGATAACAGTCTAAGTCTTCGTTAATCTCAAGGTATATCATTAGCTGAGCTGTGAGGACCAGTAAAAGTTCCAGGCTCTTGGAATATAAAAGATGTTTTATATAATATTGCATTCTCACAAGACGTGGTTAGAAAAACAAGTACAATAATAAAGTAAGGCTCACAAGAAATCCAAGAGCATGTTTTAACTAACAAGCTCCTTGTGATAGACAGCATTCAGAGAAAGAGGTGGCGAAGGCAGACGGCATACATGGTATCTGTTGGTAGGAAACGTTTTCTATAGCATACGCCAGTTCACAGCATCTCGTGAGCCACATAGAAAGTTAGATGTGATCTAAGCAGGAAAATAATGAACAAAGCTACCCATAGCTATTCAAGTTCACGTCCCATGTACCACAGCTTTGAGCAAGGCACTGCCAGCCAATCACTGAATGCATGGGGAAAGCCTTTGGAATCTGTGAATGCTCGCTCATAAAGTGTAGATGTGTTACAAAAGCAACGCAGCAGAAGCAAATGGGACAGGGAGAATCCTGCGTTTTAGCTAAAGCCCATCAAGTTGTCTACGTAAACAGACACTTCCCTGTGGGGAATGGGTACTTTTTACTGACCTCTGCTATTACTGTTTGCCAACATTGAAGGATAAAAAATAAAATCAGAATCATTCACCAAATTCACAAAACTCAGATCCAGGCAATTGTAATTCAAACTAGCCCAGTGGCCCTTCTGAAGGAATCCTCCCAAGTCTTGGCCATGGTTTCTCTATCTCTGTCTTCATTGAAACACTCCTAAGATGGGGGGTCCTTGTGACTCATATTACAGTCTGCTACCCCCAACAGTCTCCTTCTGCAGCGCAGGCTCTCTCCTCCAAAACAGCACTCACTTTAGCTGGGCTTTCCTTGGCGCAGGTTTCTCTTTCATATGATTTTAAGCACTGGTAAGACCATTAGCTGACTTTGAAAATTACTGACAGTGTTAGAGTTTTATAAGCATCTGTCAGCTGCTATCCTGACCCACAATTATAAACTTGCCTTCTGGAACTATAAGTCAAAATAAACTCTTTCTTCATTAAGTCCTTTTTGGTCTTGGTATCTTATCACAGCAGCAGAAAGTCAACTGATGACAAGAAGGTTCAGCATGAAAGGTTAATCAATGCAAGCACAATGAAGAACAAGAATGACATGATCATCTCAATGCAGAAACCATTTGATAATATTTAATGCATTTCATGATAAAAATAATTCAAAATACAAAGATATTTTAAGTACCTCAATTTTTTTTTAAAGGTCATTTATGTAAATACCCCAGTGATTATCACACTTAAGGATAGAAGATTGAAATGTATTACTTTAAGATCAGGGAAACGTTTGGCACCTTTTCTTATTACTTTTATTCAATATAGAAAGTCCAAGCTATGATGTGGGAGTGTCATATATCAATCTGTTGATTTCATTGGTTAAGCAATAAATAGACTGCTTGGCCCTCATAGGTTAAAACATAGATGGGAGGAGTAAACAGAATGTAATGCTGGGGGGAAGAGGAAGTGAGCTCAGAGACGCCATGCTCCGTGCTCCCGGGTAGACGTGTTAGCTCCTCTCTGAGACACATGCGATGAAGCTCCGACCCAGCATGGACGTAGGCTAGAATCTTCCCGGTAAGCGCACCTAGTGGTGCTACACAGATGAATAGAAATGGGCTAGTCCAGGTGCGAGAGTTAGCCGAGAAGAGGCTGGATATAATGGGCAAGCAGTGTTTAAATGAATACAATTTGTGTGTTGTTATTTCGGGCATAAGCTAGCAGGTGGCTGGGGTGCTGGGGACGCAGCCCCTCCGCTCCTATTTCAACAAAGCTAGAATAATTAGGCAATAAAAAGAATTACAAGCAACCTAAATTAGAAATAAAGTGAGATGTTCCGTATACGCTACACCTATGCACTAATGCCATGATATTGTATGAGAGAAAGATATTTCAAAAACAAGCTGGGAAGATAGCTTAGTGGGTAAAAATGCTTGCTGTACAGCATGAAGAGTGGAGTTTGGACCTCCAGCACCCATGGCAATGCTGGGTGGGCACCTATAACCTCAGAACATAGGAAGCAGAGACGGGAGATCCCTGGAACAAGCCAACCAACTAGACTAGACACATGGGCCAATACATAAAGTGTCATCCATACATATGTGTACATACATGTAAATGTACCTACACAAATGTGAGCACATCTCACACATGCAGGAATACCACATGCACATATACACAATAAGAGTAAATGATTCTTAAAGATTACATATACTCAAACAACAAAATCTTATAAGAACTAAAGTAGGCTCAGAAATGAATCCACGTGTGTGTGTGGTCACATGATCTTCGAAAAGGGACCAGGACTACACAGTAGGGAAAGGAGAGCCTATTTTAGCAGAGACGGCATTTGAGAAACCCAGTATCCACATACAAGAGAAAAGGAGTAAACCCATATCTTACATCATATACAAAAGCTAACTCAAAGTGGACTAAAGATACAAACATAATACCTAAGACTGGAATTCTCTGAAAGAAACATTAAAAAAAAGCTTCATAATAATGCATTTGGCAAAATTACTTAGGGGTCACCCCAATAAATTGCTGAAAAGGGAATTCAGAAAGCAATCACATTTATAATAGACATCCAACCAAAAACAAGCAATTACACAACCCAAACTTAAAATAAGGCTAATCAAGGAATCAAGTGAACTCTACAATTACAATGGGAAGAGCAGTTGGTCGTCATGATTAGACGTTGTAATACTGCTGAAATACCACCCTATCTCAGGCAGGGCCCAGTGGGTTCTCGGGACAGAGGAAGGAGGTGAGCGGCAGACACAAAGAGCCAAATTCACAGCAGCAAGAGAAAGCAAAGCATATCGAAGGATGTGGGGTAAGCTAACCCATGGAATCCATAGTCCCAAGAAATCTTGAGCTTGGTATTTCTATAAAATGTTCTCAGGTACGCCTTTAATCCCAGCACTCGGGAGGCAGAGGCAGGCGGATCTCTCTGAGTTCAAGACCAGCCTGGTCTACAAGAGCTAGTTCCAGGACAGGCTCCAAAACCACAGAGAAACCCTGTCTCGAAAAAAAAATTTTCTCAGGTGTATTTCTGAGGTGGTGACTACTCACAAGCTGTGTGGTCCCCTGATTCCTACAAAATTGTGGTGAGCAGAGCTTTCTCTGAGGGAATCTCTGCCCATTATACTCTCAAAACCCAGCTACAGCGGTAACTAATGAGGCTACTACAAACTTGGGTCTTTTGAAAACCCAGTCTTTCCACAGTGCTCACATGTCAAGGCTCCCAAAATCCCCTGACACTTTGCTTCCTTTAAAGCAGGAATAACCTAACTATATCTTCAAGATGTTTAGCCTCAAAAGGATGTTTTTAACTCTCAGTTTTCTTGGCTATCCCAAGACTAACTTCTTTCCTAATCAACCTCAATATTACCGAAAGAGGTCTAGAGATTCGATGCAATTTCTACCAAAATCCAATGACAATACACACAGATCTATAAGTAGAAAAATTCTCCTAAAACTTGTGTGGAATTACAAAGGACCTTGAATAGGCAAAGAAACCCTGGGCAAAAATAACAAAACTGCAAGAATTATAATGACTGACTTCAAAATATATAAAACCACATTAACCAAAACAACAGCCACTCACATTAAAACAGGTGCATAGGTCCATAGAGCACACTAGAGAATTGAGAAAGCAGTGCGTGTATTTATAGTCCACTCATCTGTGACAAAGGAAGCAAAAGCACACATTAGGAAAGTTTAAATGGTGTTCATTAAATTCATGCAAGAAAGGACTACCATAATATTGAAGCCTTAAAAAAAAACAACAATTAAAAGTGAATTAAAAACTTAAATACAAGATGTGGAACTACCAGAAGAAAACAAAAGAAATATTTCAGAACATTTTTTGGGCAAAGGTTTTTTGGGCTGTGATTCTAATGGTACAGAACAAAAAGCAAAGAACTGACAAATTGATTTCCATCATACTCAGAAGAAATAAACTAACTTAGAGGCACATATCTGAAATGCTAGAATGCAGTAGAGGCAGGAGGATCATGTATTTGGGGCCAGCCTGGCCTATGTAGCAAGACCCTGTCTCAAGAATACCAAAGGGTTGTAGTTTCACAATAAACCATTTGCTTAACCTGAGCAAAGCCCTGGATTCAATCCCAAGCACTGTGGAGAAGAAAAAGAAATTGTCAATATAGTGAAGAAATGATCTACAGAGTAGAAAAAAATTGCAGATTATTGATCTGACAAAGGATAAAAATCCAGAAGATACAAGGAAAAAATAATCAGATACTTAAATAAGCAGATGATCTGAGTAGACATTTCTCAAAGGAAGATACACAATATCAAAAAGCATGTGGAAAAATATTCAACATCACTAATCGTTCAGAAAAATGCAAATCAAAATTAGAACAAGATTCATCACACTCCAGATAGATTGACTATTATCGAAAAGAGAAATAATAAATACTAGTGAGGGTGCAGAGGAAGGGAAATGCCTTCGTGGTTGATGGCAATGTGAAGTTGCTCAGCTATTATGGAAAATTCGGCAATCTCTTCCAAAATTGAAAAGTTGAGCTACCATGTGATCTAAAGTCATAGCCCCTACTTGGTCATGTGACCATGAGTATGTCAGAGAGACATCTGCACTCATACACTTATCATAACCCCACCTACAGTGGTCAAGCTATGGAATCAACCTAAGCATATACACACAGTAGAATATTTCTCAGCCATAAAAAGGATGAAATGCAGTCGATAATAGTAACATGGATGGGACTATAGGAGATTTGTTATATGAAATAATCAGTCACAGAAAGCTATGTTCTTGCTTATATGTGAAAGCTAAAAAGGGAATCTCATCCATGGATTGCCCAGTCTGGGAAAGATGAGGAACAAAGATCAAGGTAGGATGGCTAAGCAGAACAAGAGCGAAACGGGATAGAATGGATAACTAAGATTCTGTCAAACCATGGGATAACTATGATTGACAGCAATTAATTGAATATTTCAAAAGAACCAATAGAAGCTGCGTATAATGGCTTTATATAACCATTTCCTTACTAAAGCATCCCTTCCTGGAGGGACAAGGGGGTGCCTGAGACCCAGGAAGTAAAGGTGTTCCGCAGCTAGGATGGCCATTCTCACATTCTCAGCTGCCCTGAGATGGTGAGAGAACGGACGGTAGAACGAGAGGATGAGCCTTCATTCTCCTGCTCTGATCAGACAACGAACTGGGCTGCCCAGAAAGTGTGTGACCTTGGGCAAGAGAACACGTTCAGGGCCTGAGCTAAAAGCCACGTTAGCTACACTTCCAGCAGGTAGTAGGAAATGCAGCGTCCCCTGCAGCAGGTGTGGGGATGCTTGTGACCAATCTCTCAATCCCTCTAAAATAAGCCCAATGTTTTTATGTGTATGAGTGTTTTACCTTCGTGCATGCCTGGTGTCCTTAGAGTCCAGAAGGGGCTTGGGATCCTCTGGAACAGGAGTTAGAGATGGTCAAGCAGACACACGGCATAGCCGGGTGGTGGCCGGGTGGTGGTGGCGCACGCCTTTAATCCCAGCACTCCGGAGGCAGAGGCAGGCGGATCTCTGGGAGTTCGAGGCCAGCCTGGTCTACAAGAGCTAGTTCAGGGAGGGCACCAAAGCTACAGAGAAACCCTGTCTCGAAAAACAAACAAACAAAAAAAAAAAAAAACTGCAGACACACAGCTTTTGGGAATCAAACCCAGGTCCTCTGGAAGAGCAGCCAGCACTCCAGTTCCTAAGCCCTCAAATTCTAAAGTAATGTTTTCCTGTCTGCATCTAATACTTCTTGAAGAGCTGAGTTCAGCCCACAGACCATCAAGGTCAGAGATGGAGCCGCCCAGCCAAACCCTGAAATAACGGCCTGACAATTGACCTTCTGAAACTGGGGAGTCCGTTTCTGAAAATAGTCTTTAGAGACTCCCAGGAGTGATGGGGTGAAATCATTCAAGCAGTACACGGTTTCACTGTATGGCCTTTTCATTTGTCATACAAATTGTAATGAATACTTATTTCTTAATTTACATTCCGGCCTTCACCCAATTTGCAGCTCCTGCCATGTTTACAGGCACCATCTGGAGGAGCTAATGGGGCAGTGAGCACCAGAAATCACAACTTGCTTTGACTAAGCTAGAAGACTCTTACTGGCAAGAAAATGATTTGTTTGTTTCCTGGAATTTCAGAGAGATTAAAACGCATCTTCCTGAGGACAGAGGAGAAATATGCAAAGCTAATTTTCATAGACTGAACCCGGGGGCAGCTGGCCACCTGAATCGGTTCCGAATAATTCAGTCATTACTGCAACGGTCTCATGATAGACGGTCTCTTCTGACACTGGAATTCTGAAAAATGATTACCTAGACTCTCCGTGAATGTCAGAGGGTCCCAGCAGACCAAGGAGGGAGTGCACAGGAATGCTGAATGAGATGGAGTTTAAATACTCAGGCTCTGCCCTCTGGTGAGGAAAAGACTTGGATGACTCTGGGCAAGCTAAATACCATCTTTAGATAGCAGCTCCTTGTGCATGAAACAGGAAGTGGACGATAAACTTGTCAGAATCAAAAAGAGATAAGCAAGTGAATTATAGTGAAGTATTTGAGGATTGTCACCAAGAAACACTCAAATGTTTACTGAATTTCCTGTCTTTGGAAAGTTTGCCTAAATAACTAGACTATGCACACACACACACACACACACAAACACCTTGTGTATGCTTAAATACACACACACACACACACACGCACGCAGACATGGCAGATACTTCAGTAAAAGAGGATGACATGAATGAACTACATACACCCAAAGGTAGGTCAAGGTGTTTGTCTTTGTTCTGTGGTGGAGTGTGAAATTCTTCAGGTTAGCTCTGATGCTAAAAGCAAAGTCTAACAGCCTTCAGAAATGTAAGTATACCTTCCACCAGTCAGTGATTGTCAACTGCTTGGCAAATATTTCCCCCTGGAATCCTAAAATTCTGTGTTTATTGTTTGTTTGTTTGTTTGTAGTACTAGGGATTGAGTCTAGGACCTCATTTCCAGGAAACACCATCACTGAACTATATCCAATTCTCATTGTCTCTTTTTCTGGAGACCAAATCTCATGCATGTAGTCCAATCTGCCTTGAATTCTTCAGCAGAGATCGGCCTTGAACTCCTTGGTCTTCCTGCATCCACCATCTTGAACGCTGGGATTACAAGCATGTACCCCAACACCCCACTTTCCATCCTTTTTAAAGTTAAAATTAGGGGCAGGACACTGCTGGTGCCCACCTTTAGTCCCAGCACTCAGAAGGCAGAGGCAGGGGGATCCAAGTGAGTTTGAGGACAGACTTGTCTATAGAGTGAGTTCCAGGACAGCCAGAGAAACCCCGTTTCCAAATTCAGAGAGAAATCAAATAACTGCATCATTTCTGTCCCAATAATTCCCCCCACTGCAAATAATTCGGGAAAGGTGACTGTTAGAATACTTGTTATGCCAAAAACGGTGTAATGATCAATGCTTGCCATCAAGATCCTCTCTCAGAATAAAACAAAAAATTGTTGATTATCTACTCGTGCATCACAATTTGAAAATCAACTTGCGATGACTGAAACAGTTTATCATTATGTATCCTTGATTATGTCAGCGACATCAGCCTGACCCCTTACTAGTGACTCATCCCTAGCATGCTGCTAAGTTCTGTATTAGTTTTCTTTTTAAATTCGTATACAAAATCATGGGTTTCATCATGGGACAGTCATACACTCCATGTTTTTGCCAATTCTCTTCCTCCATGCCTTTCCCACCTTCTTCCTGTTCCCATCTTTCTTTCATGAGGACCCCTTCAGTTTCCAGGCCACACTCACAGGCTATATTATCTTTTCCTTATTTTCCCTCCCCCAACTCGTTCTTAAGACCTTGTCTTCCTCTGTCATGGTTTCCTACACACATACCTATAGAAACAAATATGTAAAAATTAAAATCTAAACAATGGCAATGGGTTTTTGTTCCTACTGTACCTATTGGCTTTGTGGGAGCCTAGGCAGTTTGGATGATCACCTTACTAGACCTGGATGGAGGTGGGTGGTCCTTGGACTTCCCACAGGGCAGGGAACCCTGACTGCTCTTTGGGCTGACAAGGGAGGGGGACTTGATTGGGGGAGGGGGAGGGAAAGGGGAGGCGGAGGTGGGGAAGAGACAGAAATCTTTAATAAAAAAAATAAATATAAAAAATTAAAATCTAAGATATATATATGGGAAAAACACAATTTTTTCTTTTTTTAGTTTTAGATACTTTGCTTAATATACTTACTTTCCATTTTCCTGAAAATGTCATGATTTCATTTCTTTTACAGCTGAATAAAATTCTCTTGTGTGTTTGTACCACATTTTCCTTTCCTGCTCATGGTGACAGACATGTGGCCAGCGTATTTCCTGGCTATTCTGAAAGCCCTGGAGAAAACACATATGTGCGGGTATCTCTGTGGTAGGACTTATGAGTCCTTTGGGTTTAGACCCAAGAGTCCATCACTACATTTTCTGGAAAGTAGCAGAAGGTCTTGCACACCCCTGTGCCACCTTGCACAGCGCCATGCGTATAGTTCGTGGTCAGCAGTTACCTGTGAGCAGAAGCAATCACAGCATGCAACCTGGGGAGGGAGATGCACTCTTCTAAAAGAGGGAGATGTAGATTACAAACTCAGTCTCTAGTCACCACAGCCTTATGCAAATGAAGGAAAAGCACAAACGACAGAAGAACATCTTGGCGGTGACACCATTGAGACACCTATACTAGACTGTGAGCTTTCAGACTTTGACCATGACCTACAATAAGAAAAGCATTTATATCGTGCCTTGGTAAAACTCTCTCTCTCTCTCTCTCTCTCTCTCTCTCTCTCTCTCTCACACACACACACACACACACACACACACACACACACAGTCATAGACAGACGTTGAGACAGAGTCTCATGCTGCCCCGGCTGGCTTCAAACTAGCTATGCAGCTGAATATAACTTTGAACTTTTGATCCTCCTGCCTCAACCTCCACTTGCAGTTTATAAAAATGCCATGGCCTCTTACACACACTCTGCCAATTGGGCTGGCCAGCCTCCAGAGTCACACAGTTAAAGTAACTGGAAAATCTTTACTCCTTGGGCTCCCGCCTTGTTTGTTTGGTTTGGTTTTTGGAGACAGGGTCTGACACTGTAGCCTGAGCTGGCCCGAAACTCATTCCTTAGCCCATGCTGGCCTCAGATTCCCAACAATCCTCCTGCTTTGGTCTCCTGGGTGCTGGGATAAGATGGATGAGCATCAGTACCTGGCTCAGTGTTTCTGTTTCAATTTTTTCAATGAAGCTCACCATGGCTCATTAAATCATGTCACTAAAGGTAGGCTGGGAAACAATTCAGAAGAACAAGGTCATATTGTCATGTAGAAGTTCTGGGGCAGCCTCGGAGCCCTGTAGCTTGCAGGCCACTCTGAGATGAGAGACCTCCTAGGGCCCCCTTGGCCCTTCTCACACTCAGGTAAATCATGTTTGTTGGTGCTATCTTGATCCTGTGTGGTCTACTGTCCCTTGCTTTTATATTAGCACATGTCCATGTGAACAGTTCAACGTCTGAATTGGGACAGGGGTCAGCATTCAATCCCCAGGAACCATCCAGTCAGGAACTGTCTTCTTCACGTGCCACTAACTGGGATGTGGACTTGTT
>JABTXL010001671.1:3101240-3116041 GCA_025134845.1 Neodon shergylaensis | reverse complement strand
TCTCAGGAACTTCCCCATTTCATAGCCACCAACTCTCTGGTGTTCTTGTTAACTGGCAGAATTCTCAATAATGTGTGTGGGTCCCCCCCCCCCCCCCGGCGTCTTCGCTGACAATTAGTGGTATAACCTCGTGTTATAAAAAATATTTTTCCTTTCCATTATTTTAATAATAAAGATCATTATCACCTTTTCAAAAGAAAAATTCAGTGCCAAAATGGAACACGCTGCATGGAGGGGGCTCTTCCCGGTTCTTGGGAACACACAGTGAAGCGCATTGTTTCCCCATTTTCTGGTCGAAGCATGGAAGGATGGAAAATGGAGTCACTCAAATAACTCAGAGCGTTTCCCGTACAGGACAATAATAGCGGGAACGTTTCTGCGGCTCCAAGGAAGCAAGTGTTTCTAATTAGTGAGCAAGAGCAGCTGAGGTAACTATTCTGGGCAGAAAAGCAAAGCTGAGAAACTGCCTGAATTCTGTTTGTGAAGGTTGCCATCTACTGGGCATCGTGCAACACTGCAGCAGGCGGGAAGGGACGGACAACCAGAACTCAGGCCATCGCTGTGTGTTATTCTCTTCTGCTCTTTCTCAGAAAGAAGGGGCATGGTGGATGTGCCCACCTGGCAGGCAGGATGGAGTCGTGGTTAGGAGAGGGCTCAGGTGGGAATCTGCATGCGGGAGAGGTCTACCTGGGCCTACAGGACCCCTTGGGGATTTATCCAAGGACTGAGGAGAGTATGTGAACTAGATAGAAGTCAGTGGCCACAAACACAGAAGGAAGGGAAGCCACCATCGTAGCAGAGCCCAGGAAGAGGCAGCACTGGCCATAGAAGACCATTTGCCCTAGGAATTTGTATTAAATGAGACTTGATCCAAAGGTCTTTGGAGGATAAATTAGGAGTTTTCCCCACATTAAAAAAAAAAAAAAGGAAATGGTTGAAGACTCATCAAGGCCTGATAGGACAAGTGCCCAGCAGTTAAGAACCAATGAGCAGGTAGATTGCCCTGTAGGAAACACAGGTTTTTCTGCTCATAGATGAACACTGGGGAACCCGGAAGGTTAAAGATACAGGATTGTCCCATCGAAGTGAGGAATATATAACCTGCTATCTGCCCAGAAGGCTAGGAGCAGACGTAGTTAGTAACCTGGTGACCTTTGTGCTATCTGTGAAGTGGAGATCACACTGGATCCTCCCCAAGACCTTATCGTGAGCTTGTTTTTCTCAGACTGTGAAAGAACCCATCTCTATGGAAGGTGTCACGTGTACTTTTCAGAGTTTCAATGTAGTCACATCTGATCTTTATTTAGCTAACTTTGTCCCTCAAGGAGATTTATGGGTGCTTTATTGTGCACATGGTATTGAGTTATCACCAGGAAAGCTTTCACCAAACAGGGCTGTGCTTAAATATGCCTAAAAAACTACTCAGGGTCAGACTCCCAAAGTTTGAACCAACACTGACTTCTGATCCAGGTTTAACTGAACTGCCTTCTTACCTCCTACCGATCGCGACTCTGCCAGCCATGGTGGTCACAAAGACACACACACACACCCCCTTCCACACTTGGGAATCTCTGAACAGAGCTGGTATGATGACTCACACCTGTGATCCTAGTGTTCAGGATGCTGAGGCAGAAGGCCTGAAGTAAATTTCAAGGTCATCCTGTGCTACATAGTAACTTTGGGGTCAGCCTGGGCTACAGAGTGAGAATCTTCCCTTTAAAGAAAAGAAAAAGGAAAGGAAAATCTCTGGACAGATGGCAAATCTCTTGGCTCTTTGAAAACTGCCTTTGAAAAGACAAGCCAGACTAAAGATTGACGTGCGGATTTGACAGATAAAAACAGTTCTCACCTACCGCCAGTTCTGGCCACCTTTCTCCGTGAAGCAGGAAGAGCCAGCTGCTGTGGTTCCCTCAAGATCCGTCACCACTGAAGCCCAACCCTGCCCCTAAGACACGAAAGCCTACATCTGGCCCATGTGCATTTTTCTCTGCCCCACAGAAGAGCGGCCCCATGTCTCTTCATCATCTCCTTTTTCTAAGTATATTAACTGAGCCCCCACATCCCATGTTACCGGCGGCACTGACTTTAAGGGAGAGGTGGGGGTGGGGAGAACTAGAATCCCTGGGACCAGCAAAGCAGAGTGATTGTAAGCAAGGTTGGCTATGCTAACAAAACTGCCACACTCCAGGGAGGGCCAGAGTGAAGGTCAGCAAGTTCGCCTGGGAGAAAAGAGACAAGAAAGGAGTTTGTGAATGAGGAAACCATTTTTGGCCGTTGAGTACATTGATTCAAGGCTACAGGGGAGTGGTATATTTAGAAACTGCGGGCCCTGTTCCCCCTCAAACAGGCATATTTGTTGGGCAAGTCACTTCAATTTTTGGTCTCTTTGCTCCTCATCAAACAGGGGAAATAGCAGAACTGAATAAGAAGGCCTTGAACACATAGCAAGAAACAAATGTGCCTACAGTAGTTAGCCAGTGCTGGTTTTATACCTTACCCCTCGTGCGCTGGGGGGGCGCAGTGAGGGAAAAGGAAGACGGACCCCATCTGCGTACTGGAGATGCTATGTGCTGTTTACATGCCCAGCAGTGAACTTTTGGGACTCGGGTAGGCCACAAGATCCACTATGACTTAGTAAAAACTGAAATGCTTTTAAAATGCTTGGCCTACTTGCTGGAAATTGAACCGTTCTTCTTAGCATTATTTCTGAAAGATGTGCTCCAATGCGAACTGAATGTACAAAGCAGAGTACACTTTCCACACGGAGTCCTAGAAAGACCACTACGGCTTCGTAAGCAAAACAAAAACGTCAAACACCAGTATTCTGGGTCTTGTTTTGTTGTTTTTTTTTTTTTTTTTTTTTTTTTTTTTTTTGTCTACTTGGCACAAGCTAGAGTTCTCTAGGAAGAGAAACCTCAACTCCTCAACTGACAAAATGATTCCTTCAAATTGCCCGTTGGCAATTTTATCCCAACAACGCTAAGCAATCCAGGGCACTCATGTTTGTAGATGACAGTCACTGTCTTGCCTGGAAGTGGCCAGAGAGGTGCCGGTCACCCTTCTCTATAACCCAGGAACAAGCATCAAATGTTAACCCTTCCCCAGGCATGGATGAATGCACCGGAGAGCCAGAGCCTCTTCGTCTCGGTTTCCGTTCTCTAATCCCACCGCAGAGCCGCGCCCAGTAGGCGGTCTTTCTCAGGCACACTCCTGCGGAGGATTCTGAACTCAGTGATGGAGTTTCTGCTGATCCAGCTGGTTTGCATAATGAGGCAGCACAGGTGGGCCTCTGCCTGGGTTTTCCCAACAAGTGTAAATGAATTGTCTACCTCAGACGAATCCTGGAACGGAAGACACCAGCTCCGCACAGAATGGCTCGTAAACATAAGGCGGAAACTCACGCAGCTAAAGAAAAGATCCGAGGGAAAAAAACGGACTAAAGAAATGAATAAGACCGAATTGGTTTCTGGCTTGTTTTATAGTGTGTATAGTTTTATAGTTTCCAAAGTTCCTTTGATTTATATAAACATAAATGGGGGAGGAGTTTTCTGCATGGAAGGGAAGAACAGCATAAAGTTTGGACCTTCCCGGCTGGAAGGTTACTCACTTCCCTCAACTCTCAGTAAGTTGGCTTTCTCCTCAGTATGGACGGTTTAGTTCCTCCAAAGTGAACCATTGCCTCCTGGAAGGGGGACCACTGAGCAAAGGCAACTTAAAGGAGCCAGGAGGCCCCTTCCACAGGTCACATGAGCACAAGTTACTGGGGAGGGGGACTGTCCCCTGGAGCTGCCTGCAGGTCCGGAAGGGAGTTTTGGGATATAGTTTTCACATAGTTTTGCTATGATGGGCTTCTCAATGCTACAGCCACCTTTGAGTCACCCCTGCGCCTGTTAAGTAACCTTAATAAACGCTAGCTCAAGATTAGTGGGATCCTTTCTTTGGCGTGTCATTGGGGTCCTATGATGTTTGTTCATGTCTCCTCAGGAAAAACCACATAACACTCAGGTACCCTAAAGTATTAGAGTGTAAGTTTTTTTACTTTTAAATGACACTGCCTTGAAAAATTGAATATACTAAAAACCAGTTCCCAGGAAACTGAGTTAAGACAAATTAGTTTTCGGGGGGGGGGGGGTGAGAACCTGAAGCTGAATTGTCCAATTGTTTGAAAATGTTTTGCCATCCTCCTAAGGAGCAATGCCCACAGTGTGTGGACAGAGTTCCAGCTTCTAGCTCCTCCACAACATAGGTTCTTGCTGGTTATCTGAATGTGTACTGGTTTCCAATGTCATTTCAGTCAAGTGTTGAAACTCTCTAGGGCTCCCAAAGAAGTAGATTTCTTTTTCTATTTTGACATTGGGTTTTCAAAAAAGAATCATTAGATCTTAGATTTCAGTCCAAGTTAGACTTTTGGAATACGCAGGGGCAGGGGAAGTTCAAAATGTCCAACACAGCTCCCCATTTCTTGGCCTGTTCGTCAATATTTGATGCCAGGAGCCATTTTCATGGGACAAAGACATTTCAGTAAATACCTCTCTTTTCTCTTCCTGTGGTTTCATGACTTATGTGGTACACCATAAATTCATGGATTCCAGATTTATTCAACATGACCAGTCCTTCACAGAGCAGATATAGCTCATTATATTAAAAACACAAAATGATTAACCAAGGTCCCACCTCTGAAACCACTGGTGTGCTTGCCAAGAAGTCTGTCATTTGCATGTTTGTCTGGAGATTCGGCCACTCACCTTTCCTTCTAGAGAACCTCAGCAAAGGGGAGAGAGTGCGTGGTAGACTTTGTAGTCACCTTTTCTTCCCAGCCAACAAGACATAAATGGTGAATTTTTATCTTTCATTAAACGCCTCTTATCTCATTTCAAACTTTAAAAAGTGTCAAAACATGTAGAGAAGAACAATAAGAATATTAAGTGCAAGCTGGGGATATAGATTGATGGAGAGCCTCCAACATGTATGAGACCCTGGATCCAATCCCCACACAGGGAAAGAGATTCAATCCACCTAAGACACAGCACTAGTGGAGTGATGATCCCTAGTGGTCCTGGAGCATCTGAACTGTCGGGAGAAAGGGGAACTGAGCTTTGGAATAGCAACTCAAGGGCCTCTGCAAACCTTATCCCCAAGAAAATAACTACAGCTATTATATATATATATTATATATACATATATGTGTATATTATATATTATATTATATATAATTATTATATATTATATATTACATTATATTATATTATATATATTTATTATATAATATATATTTAATATATTTAATATATATTTAATATATTATTTATATTTAATATATTTGATGTATATTATATAATATATTACATATATTATATATGTATATATTATATACATATATGTGTATATATACATATATATGTGCAGATATATACATACATATATATAATGTTTAATGAACATCTAAGTGCATACAACAAATAGAGAGATTTAATCAAGGAAATCTACTAAGTCTCTGTAAGAATGAAAACTGGTGGCAGTCTATGTCTGCCCACACTTTGCTCAGAATTGGGGAAGCACCGGTGAAGCTAAGAACACAGGGCTCTGCCCTTACTCAGCTCGCAGTCTGGAACTACAGGATAGCGAGGAGAGCCTGGCTGCCTGTATTTCCAAGTTGGTGGTCACGGAACCTCTATTCCAGATCATCACATCTGAAAGGTCCTGGGTTACCTTCCTCCACTCTAACTTCATACGGCAGAAGCTTCATGACAGACATGGCAAGATAAGGGCAATGGTTCCCAATTGCGTCTATACTACTGTGGCCAAATCTCCCACAGAAGCAAATTAGGAAGAAAATATTTAAGCCTGTGTCTTCAAGGGATATAGGGCACCAGGATGAGGAGTGTAATGACCACTGTTACAAGTGTTTTTATTATGGTGGGTATGTGGCAAATCAAGAGACAGAAAGAAAGACCAGAAGTGAGACTGGGCACCCAAAGGCCTGCTTCTAGTGTCCTATGTCTAACATCCACAACTAGACATGTCCCCAGGTTTCCAGAACCTCTCAAAAGCTAAGGACTAAGTATTTAAGTGCATCAGCCTGTGAGGGACATTTCACATCAAAACCACAACAGAAGCCATGCCAAGAGCTGAGAAGAACACAGACTGCCCTCCTACTCAGAACCCTGGTCTCCTGGGTTCTCCTGTCGCTCTAGGAAAACAGGGCTATGTCCCTGCCCTAAGTTCTGAATCAGGATCAGTAGGGTGGATTGTGCTTTTCTCCAAAGGGCTGAGCTAAGAGCTGGGAAGAGAAGCCTCAGGGTCTCTCTACAAAGGGATGCAGTGTGGGGGCGTTCAACCAACGGCACTGTGGGACACAGCAGAGACTTTATCAGTAAGCAATTCAGAGGAAGCAGGTACTTCGTGGAGCAATAAGCTAACCCGTAGGCCTTCAAGAGAAGGAAGGAGGGGAGAGCTGACTAACCACAGATATTTTGACAGCGGCTATTAAGAGAAAAGTGATGGAGATCTTTAGCGTGACATAAAATCTTCTGCAACATGAACTTTACAAAGCAGAAGAGGGAGAGTCAATCCAGAATCCATCAAAGAGGAGTTAACCACGATAGGTCGCTCTCTCTTCTGGGTGAGAGGTAGTAACTAGAGCCACACTCGAGACAGACAGAGAGCCTCGGGAAATCAGCTCTGCGTTCTCAGTCACAGACACTTTAAGGAGAAAACAAGGAAATGAGATAAAAGCTATATGTGATGTGGCGGAGGAGGCGAAGAGCCAGGAAAAGCTCTTCTTGGCACAGTCTTAAAAAGGACAAAGCAACAGAAGGACAGCCTCTTTAAGATCTGCTGAAGCCTGGGGGTAAACATACCTGCTTTTCCTACACTGTCCTCGAATTCAGACCTGTGGAGTGCAGCTCTCGGGCCTCATCAGGAGCAGTTCCCCTGCAGTATCCTGTAGTTGGTTTGGGGGTTTTGGTTTCTCATTTGTTTGTTTACTCTTTACTCTTTGCGGGAGCCTGCTACCCAGCTTGCAGATAATCACACAGAGACTTATTCTTTCTTATGAATGCCTGGGCTTAGCTTGGCTTATTTCTAGCTAGCTTTTCTTAACTTAAATTATCCCATCTACTTTTGGCTGCTGGGCCCTCACCTTTCTCTGTTTCTGTGTATCTTTTCTTTCCTTCTTATTCCATGTCTGGTTGTGTGGTTGACTCCCAGCTTACTCCTCTCCTTCTCCTTTTCTTATCACGCCTCGGTTTTATCTTTTTCTCCTTCTATTTAGTCTCTCTGCCTGCCAGCCCCATTTATTTCTCTCTCCTGCCTAGCTATTGGCCATTCACCTCTTTATTATACCCATCAGGTGTTTTAGACAGGCAAAGTAACACAGCTTCACGGAGGTAAACACATGCAACATAAAAGAATGCAACACCTTTTTGCATCATTAAACAAATGTTGCATGGCATAAACAGATATAACATATCTAAAATAATATTCCATAGCTGGATATACATCAGGTGAACGAGGTTGCAAGTTTAGTGTAGGTTGAGAAACGCGTCTTGCAGTTTACATCAGATCTAAGAAACAGGAACTTATTCTTACTTAAAAATAGAAACCTAATTTGCAAGGACTTAACACAGGACAAACAGGAACGTATTCTAAACTCTTAACTGCAAACAGAAGCCTTAACCTGTAAGGTATGTTGTTCCTGTCTCAGCCTCACAAAGGACCAAGGTGAAACCGCGTCCTCTGGACGTGACAGGACCCCTGTTCCCATGAACTCAGAGCAACCTTGGTTACCTGCACAAGAGCTGCACAAGATCAGCCTAGTCAATGTTCTAACATGACGTGGAGAGCCCCTAAATGAGGAGCTATTGACAGTTGGTGGCTTCCCGGGAAGGGAACGTGAGTTTTATTCAAGGGTGTGGGCTCTGGTAGATGGCCACACTCCAGCAGATGATCCGGCATGGGTTTGTAGACAGCACAAAGTGAGAAGGAATGAGAAGGCCTGAGGTAGACCTGGGAGGCGTTGACAGGTGAACGTGACCAAAAGACACTGTATAAAATTCTCAAAGAATTCATAAATACATTATACATTTTTATCTTTTTTTTCCTTTCTTTTTTTTTTTTTTTTGGTTTTTCGAGACAGGGTTTCTCTGTGGCTTTGGAGCCTGTCCTGGAACTAGCTCTGTAGACCAGGCTGGTCTCGAACTCACAGAGATCCGCCTGCCTCTGCCTCCCGAGTGCTGGGATTAAAGGCGTGCGCCACCATCGCCCGGCCATTATACATTTTTAAAAGGCCCTTGTACAACCAGCAGATCAGCCCCCACCTCACCCCCACCCTATGAAACTCAGAGCAATGTCAGGACCATTGATTGAAACCTGGCTGGCAGAATAACTCTCCATTGTAAAGAATGAACTCAGAATAGGAACCGTGTAGTATTGGGTAAGGTGAAGTGTGGTTGGAGCCAGAGTCTTTAGACTCTTGTCCATGGTTAGGCAAATAAGGAATTGTAGGAGGCCTTGCTGGTCAGAGGTTGCAGTCTATCATGGCCTGACAACTCTCTCCAAACTCTCATCAACATGGAGGACTCCCTCCCCAGCGAGACTTCCTGTTCTCTACCTGCCCCTTTCTTGAGAATGTCCCTGGGCCAGAGGACTGACCGTATCTGAAAGCTGTCTCTAACCCTGGATGCCTGGTTTATCTCTAGCACAACTCCTGGCACAGATCACTGCTAGGAGCCTCCCCTGCTGCACATGTGGTAACTCATACTTGTACTAGGAGCTCTGCTACAGAACCCTGTGGCCACATACAAAGTCTTATGATAGGAGTGTGCCACTTAATGCAAGTTAGGGTCTGTCCCCAGCCTCCCCAATCCTATATATTCCTTATACTCTGGAATAAAGCTGAGCCAACTCACCAAAGGCATCAGAGGGCTTTATCCATTTCACCCACAGCCCTCTGAACTCCGTTCCCTGCTTCTGCTTCCTCTACCCCGATGGACCGGAGGAAGAAGCAGAACCACGAGAAACAGGAAAACACAAACATGTTGTTTTTCCTTCTAACTAAATCTCTATAGTTCTAAGGAAACTCAAGATTCAAAGGTTAGGATGAATACCTGCAAGCTCAGGGAGTTAGAGTAGTAACTGGCTAACTCTCTCTCTTTGTTGATGTCCTGGAAGTCACTTCCTTTCACACCACCCCAAATAAATAAATAAACAAACAAACAAACAAACAAATCCCACACTAAGCGCCTCCCTGCCACTTCCTGTCAATCAGTTGCTAACCCCACCTCTCTCAGCACTGGTTAATTTTATTTAATTAATGCAACTGCAACACATCTTTACATAGTTAACAAATGCAGCCTAACGAAATGTAACAACACATCTTTGCCTGGTTAAACAAATGTTACAAAATTCACAAAAGACAGGAGTCAATATACACCTTGCAGTTAAAACTCTAAACATTGTTGGCTTCAATTTCTCCATCAAAAGACACAGGCAAGCGGATTAAATTTTAAAATAGGACCCATCAATTCATTGTCATGAAGGAAACTGCTTCAGCTTCAGGGAACCAGGAAATAAGCAGGGTCACTAGTCTAACTTCTGACACAACAGATATCAATCCAAAACCAGTCAGAAGAGATGAGGACTAAATCACCTGAGAGAACTCTCTAGTAAGAGAACATAATAATTTAAAATATAAGTGCACCCCACTTATAAAAGAACTACTTCCGTATGTAAAGACAGATTAATCCTGACACAGTAGTAGTAGGTGACGGGAACACCCCACTTTCGCCAATGGACAAGTCGCCCTGGCAGAAGAGTAAACAGGTACAGCTAACTGACATCACAAAAGAAATGGATCTAATAGATAACACTACAGAAGCTCTCATCCAAACACTACAGAATGTATCTCCTCCTTAGCAGCCTGTGGCCCTTTCCCTAAAATAGTTCAGACCACAGTACACAAGGCAAATTTCTTAAATTCTATTAATAGACTAAAACTACAAGTCTCCAGTAAGAGGAACCACAGAATATACACAAAACAGAGATGAACAACACACCACTGAATGACGAATGGGTCATTGAAAGACATCAAGAAAGAATTAGTTTTAATTCCTAGAATCAAATTAAGACAACAAACTCTAGGTGGCGCACGCCTTTAATCCCAGCACTCGGGAGGCAGAGGCAGGCGGATCTCTGTGAGTTCGAGGCCAGCCTGGTCTACAAGAGCAAGTTCCAGGACAGGAACCAAAAACTACGGAGAAACCCTGTCTCGAAAAATCCAAAAAAAAAAAAAAAAAGAAAGAAAGAAAGAAAACAAACTCTAATCTATGGGATACAAATGAAGTCAGTCTAAAGAGGGAAGAGCATAGCTTCAAGTGCCTGCATTTAAAAAAGAAAGAAAGAAAGAAAGAAAGAAAGAAAGAAAGAAAGAAAGGAAATTATAACAAAGTTGTAACTTAGGTCCTCAGACAAACAAAAAAACAGCCAAACCCCAAATCACCAGGCAGAAATAAAGGCAGACAGGAAAGTGGAGAAAAAAAATACAAAGAATCCATGAACCAAAAAGTTGGTTCTTTGAAAAGATAAACAGGAGCACAGCTTTAGTTAAACTAACCGAAGATAGACAAGACTGAAATTAACAAGATTAGAGCAGAAAAGTGAGGCGATATGATCGATTTTAGTGGAATTCAAATAAATCATTAAATATACCCCTAAAGATTGAAAAATCTAAAAGAGATGGGACATTTCCAGATGTCCATGGCCTTCAAAACTAAACAAAGATAAATCATTTAAACGAAGCTATAATAAGCACAGAGATTGAATCAGTAAAATGTTTTACATTTCAATTAAGGCAAGTTCAGGCTTATGGGATTCACTACTGATCTCTACCAATCTTCAAGGAAGGATCAACACTGTGCTTTGCAAATTATTCCATAAAATAAAAATGAAAGAATGCTACCAAACTTCATCTAAGAGGCTCATGTTATCCTGCTGTTAAAACCAGACAAAGGAGTTGGAGAGATCGCTCAGCCGTTGAAAGAGCTTTCTGCTTTGCCAGAGGACAGCAACTTGGTTCCCAGTATCTATACAGGCCAGCTCACAACTGTCCGTAACTCCAGCTCTGGGGGGATCCAAAGGCTCTGGCCCCTGAGGGCACCAGCATGCATGTACATACATGCATGCACGCACACATGCATGCGGGCACACACACAATTAATTAAAAGTAAAATAAGCAATTTAATAGACAAACACACACAAATGAACAGAAAATTATAGATAACTCTCTGAAACATAGATGTAAAAATTCTCAATAAAATACTTGCAAACTAAATTCAGGAGCACATCAAAAATATCATTCCTCACGATCGAGTTGACTTCATTTCAGAGAGTCAATGATGGTTCAATATAGGCAAATCAATAAATGTAATACATCCCATAAATAGACACAAAGTGCATGATTATCTCAACAGATGCAGGAAGAGCTTTTGAGGCCCAGCTGCAAGCACTCCCCAATCAGCACCAATTAAGCTGGGGAACGGGGCTAGGCAACCTCCAAGGGAAGCAAGCTCCTCACACACACAGGCCCAGACCTGCAGCGCAGCACTAAGAGGCCACACTAGAGCACAGGCTCCAAAGGAACCGCCAGGAAAGGACTTACAACCTCCCTTCTCCCACAGAACTTCGTAGACCCTGGAAGCTGCCTCTGTGACCTCCCACTTTCCTTTACCCAGCACAGCGCCTGCCTGCTAGAGACAGGGGGATCTGAGAGCATCAGCTTTCACCTGCAGCTTTGCCCGCAAGGCACTCCACAGGTGTGCTTTTTCTTCCTTCGTTTCTATTATTTTGGTTTGGTTTTGGTTTCTCTGTGCAGCCCTGTGTAAACCAGGCTGGCCTTGAACTCAGAGATCCGCCTACTTCTGCCTCCAAAGTGCTGGGATTAAAGGTGTGCCACCACTGCCTGGCCAGTTTCTATTATTTAGTCTATGCGTGAAGATTTTGCTTGTCTGAATATTGCTTGGTCAGGTGTTAGGGTTGCTGTGTTTCCTCTCCCAGGCTGCTCTGCAGCATTCTTTCCTATAGCTCTCAGCCATGTCTCTTATACTTCTTATCCCTGTCTCTCTTCCTCATTCCTTCATCAATAAACTTTTGCCTTTACTTCCTAGTTGTGCCAACCTTTAAAACCTGTCCCAATTTCCCCTTCCCAGACACTTTACTCTCTTGGAATTTATTAATAAGGTGATAAATATCCTATGGGAAACCTCTATTAAATAAACACACTTGGAAAGGTAAATACTGCTTAGTAGTTTATAAATCTAACAGCCACAGCTTTTGGTTAGAATTCAAAAGAACCGAGTGTACAGCCTACACATTTCCTTTCCTTGCCAATGCAATTGGAAGCAGGGGCGTTGCTGCAGTTCCTGGGGCCTGTTTATAACCCCTCTAAAGTCAGAAGTAATTTATAACCCTAAGTTCCGTGCAATACAGCTGTGTATCCATCTGGCCCCGGTGCTTTATTACCTGAAATGTCAGGCAGGGTACTTTTAAAACATTTCTTTTCATCCTCAGAGCGTATTTAATTTCCCTCTGCGTCTGGGCACAATAATTCCCATCCCCTATTTCATCCTCATGGCAAACACACAAGATAAATCCCATAATCCACCACACTGTCCCCATTCCAGGAAATATCTGTATATGCCCCATGAATCAACGAGGGCTTTTTCAAAAGGATTTTTCTTTAGTTCTACCTAGACATTATTTATCCTGTCTGTGAACTCAACTTTCACAAATATTAAAAATCAACTTTTGTCCCAGATAGAAATATGCTTTTTTTTGAATCATAGGTCTGGGTCTATGAAGAAGTTGTTGATGTCTACCAAAGTTTCTTCTCTCCCGAGGGAAAACACAAATAGATGGATTCAGCAAGCACAAGTCAGTCTTCTTTGACTTAGGGCCTCTGGAAAATAAGGAAATAGTGGTTGTCTATGTGGATTCCAACAATGCTGCTGGCTCCTGGAAAGACTGGAAGTTCCCAGCCACAGCTGCCAGGTACATGTGATTAATTATCACAGTAGAGAAGCACAGGGGCCTTTGGTTCAGGGTTGGCTTTTAAGACCTTCATTTGACAGCTCTCACCCAGGCCCTCCACTGTGTCTGAGACGTGAGGGTACAACTGTGAGAGAAGCCAGGGGAGTGAATTACTTTTAATGACTTGTGGAAGCTGAAGATAACCTCATAGCTAAGTCACCATGTTTCGTGGTGCCTAAGAAATGGGCAATCAGAATGATTGCCACATAAAAGCAGGTGAATTAAGCCTAGAGAAGACAAAGGTGTAAATGGGGTGCTTCTTATAGCTGTAGAGTACCACATAGCTCCCCCAAAGTAAACCTTTGCCGCAAATTAGAAGCCACCTGCTTAAGGTTTGTGATAGGTTTGGTTTTTTGTTTGTTTTGGTGTTTTTGAGACATTCAAAAGGAAAAGAAGTTCGAAGGACCTAAATCCTATGCAGTGTTCTCTTCAATTACAAGCTTTTAACATAGAGCTAATCATGTCTACCCTTACTTAAGGCTTAGTTGCACACAGTGCTGAGATAGCACAGGTAACTTATTTTTTTGGTTTTTCGAGACAGGATTTCTCTGTGGTTTTGGAGCCTGTCCTGGAACTAGCTCTCGTAGACCAGGCTGGTCTCGAACTCACAGAGATCCGCCTGCCTCTGCCTCCCGAGTGCTGGGATTAGAGGCGTGCGCCACCACCGCCCGGCTCACAGGTAACTTTTGACTGACTAACAGAGCTGAGAGGATGAATTAAACAGCATAGGTCTATAAGGTTTGACTCTCAATTGCCTTTTGAACAAATATTGTCATATTGGTTCTCATATCATATTGTCATATTGGTTCTCATATCCTTAAGTCAATACTGGACACATGCAAAATAGTAAGCTCACAACATAAAACGGTAGCAACTTTGATGGAGGAAGGTCATTGGTTAATAAAGAAACTGCTTGGCCTGATAGGTTAGAACATAGATGGTGGGAGTAAACAGAATAGAATACTGGGAGGAAGAGGAAGTGAAGCAGATGCCATGCCTCTCCTCTTCAGGGCAGATGCGATGAAGCTCCGACCCAAGATGGACGTAGGCTAGAATCTTCCTGGTAAGCTACTGCCTCGTGGCGCTACACAGATTATTAGAAATGGGTTAGTCGAGGTGTGAGAGTTAGCCAAGAAGAGGCTAGATATAATGGGCCAGGCAGTGTTTAAAAGAATACAGTTTCCGTGTTGTTATTTCAGGGCATAAGCTAGCCAGGCGGACGGGAGCCGGGCAGCAGGAACGCTACCCGCAGTTCCTACTACACAACTTTAAGCAGTGAAAAGTCTCCAAGAGAAGGAAAGTCTTCCAAATTTGTTGTCAACTCAGCATGAAATCTTAATAATGCAAAAGCTATCACAGAAAAGGTGCACTCCACACGGTATTCTACTTGTCTACTAACTTCTGTTAAAATTGTGGTGTCAAATCCTTGACTAAGAAAAGCTGTGGTGTGGCACATGCCTTTAACCCCAGCACTTAGGAGACAGAGGCAGATGAAGTTCTGTGAGTTCAAGGCCAGCCTGGTCTACAAAGTGAGTTCCAGGACAGACAGATAATGAGATCCTGTCTGGGGCCGGGGGGGGGAGATGAGAGGAGGGAAAGGGAAGGGAAGGGAAGGGAAGGGAAGGGAAGGGAAGGGAAGGGAAGGGAAGGAAAGGAAAGGAAAGGAAAGGAAAGGAAAGGAAAGGAAAGGAAAGGAAAGGAAAGGAAAGGAAAGGAAA
>JABTXL010001671.1:3076441-3101230 GCA_025134845.1 Neodon shergylaensis | reverse complement strand
AAGGAAAGGAAAGGAAAGGAAAGGAAAGGAAAGGAAAGGAAAGGAAAATTGTGGTACACTGGGCAGATTAAGCACTGCAGCAGAGGAGGTTAAATCTTAACATTTCTAGGCTGCCTTTCCAGAACTCATGGGTCACCGTTATGTTCTCCCTCAGTATTTATTGTGTTCAATTCAGCCGTTACCTCCTGCATGAGGGAGACGCATTAGAACTTAGAAGCCATCGGGTACTGCCCTTGCAGATAGGGTTCTACATTCAGAACTTGCTTCTGACAGTGTCTGGGCAAACATTTACCCAGATTTGACAGGGTCTAAAGAGTCACTGAGATTGTCCATGATGACAGGAGGCCTTAGTGACCAGGTGGGCTTGGTGGGCTTCAGACCCACAGAAAGAAAGGAAGGGTTGCCCAGACACCCACCGTCACTAGAACAACTTGCTTCCAAGGCCTCCTGATCTACGAACACACACGGACCCTGAACATCTGTAAGTCTGCCATTCCAAGCCAAATAGACACCTTTCTTTGCCACAAGCCAACATTTGTGTGCTCTTGGTTTTGTCAGGGTGGACTCCTTTTAGTAGGTGCAGAGCACGTACTCCTAGCAACAAGGGACAAGAGAGTACAGCGGGGCAGTGGCCAAGACTTGCCTTGGGCTTAGCATCCTTCCTCTTGCTGAGGATGCTAAGCTAGAAGACCAAGCACCCAGGAGAAAGGCTCCCTTTGGGCCATTGGTAAGTGGGTCCTACAGTTAAGGGTTCCTGGGCTTGGGTGGAGGTGCAGCGCTGGCGACCTGGAGCTTCATAGTCCTTCTCACCATGCTCTCTGTGTTACCTTCCTGTTTTCTTCTTACTCTTATCTCCCTACCTACCTTCCCATCCTGCAATGATCCTTTCAACTTCTTTGCCTGTAATTCTCAAAACCTCAGAAGGTATTTCTGGCCTCTCTGTCAGTAGCAATCCTTGCCTACAGTGACAAGTTTGGAACCAGGTTTCTTGCCTTTTCTCAAAATACTCCCAGCAGCATTTTGAATTAGATTTCTTTTCTGTCATCTGCTCTCTGGTGACTTCTCATCCACGCACCCTGTAAATTTGCATCAAACCCTCGACCCTATACTTGGACACCATAATAATAATCCCTCACTAACAATTCTGGCACAGGGACAATCAAAGACAGTGCCATCACTGTAGAGGGTTAACGATGGAAGTAGTCATGAAGGAGAGAAATGGTGGCATTAGGCAGGGTTCTCTAGCCCAGTGGTTCTCAACCTTCCTAAGGCTGCAGCCCTTTAATACATGGTTATTATATACATTATATACATTATAATACATGGTGACCCCCAACCACAAAATCATTCTGTTACTACTTCATGGCTGTCATTTTGCTGCTGTCACACATCATAAATGTAAATTACCTGAGGTGCAGGATATCTGATATGCAACCCCAAAGGGGTCACAACTCACATGTTGAGAACCAGTGCTCTAGAGGAACAGAAGGAGAGAATGAAAATATATATTAAAAGGGGGCTTGTCTTACAGGGTGTTGTCTGGGTAATCTGACAATGGCTGTCTCAAACTGGGGATTCAATAGCTGTTCAGCTCACACAGCCTGAGGTCTTAGCTATCCTGATCTGGCCTGGAAGGCCCGGAGAATTCTGGGAGAGCTACTGGTCTTTTGGTCTGTGTTAGAACCCAGATGTGGGTTCTAACGTCAGAGCAGGACAGCAGCAATAGACCAGGTGGACTTGCCACTGAGAGTGAAGGCAGCAGGCACAAAGCCAAGTTTCTGTCCTGATGTGGGAGTGTCATATATCAATCTGTTGATTTCATTGGTTAAGTAATAAAGAAACTGCTTGGCCCTCATAGGTTAAAACATAGGTGGGTGGAGTAAACAGAACAGAATGCTGGGAGGAAGAGGAAGTGAGCTCAGACCCGACAGCTCTGCTCTCTGGAGCAGAGGCCATGCTCCCCTCTCCCGGGCAGACACCATGAAGCAAGCTGCCAGGTCAGACATGCTGAATCTTTCCCGGTAAGACTGATGCTACACAGATTATTAGAGATGGGTTGATCGGGATATGAGAATTAGCCTGTAAGGGCTAGAGTTAATTGGCCAAGCAGTGTTTAAAAGAATACAGTTTGTGTGTTGTTATTTCGGGGCATAAGCTAGTCAGGCAACCGGGAGCTGGGTTGGCAGGAACGCAGCCTGCAGCTCCTACTACACCGTCCTGCGTGTCCTTCAATCTGGACTGCCCCCACCTCCAAAACACACTACCCACGTTTGGGGTGATCCTACTGTAAATGACCTATCTGATCAAGAAAACCCTGCAGAAGAATGCCCAGGAGTACTTGGCAAAATCAAGTCGACAGCCAAGATTAGTCACCACAGTAGTCAACATAGGCTTAGTACACAGTTAAATTTAAAAAAAAAAATGGAACAATAGAGATAGATTGCTCAGGAGAAAAAAGAATGTAAAAAACAAGAGGTCAGAAGGCGTGAAAGAGAGGCAGGGAAATCAATGAAGAATATGACTTGATCAACAGGCTACCTCGGTTCTATCTTTCTTTGAGCTTAACTGACTATGCTTTGCTAGTCTTTTTTGTTGTTTGTTTGTCTAAAGGGAGATCCAGAGGGTGGAGAGCTGGCTCAATGGTTACGAGCACTAGTTCCTGCAGAAGACCTGGCTTTCATTCCCAACACCCACATGGCAGTTCATAACCATTCACAACTCTAGCTGCAGAGTATCTGATGCGTGCTTCTGACCTCCACGGCACCAGGCAGGCACATAGTACACAGACATACACGTTAGTGAAACACTCATGTTGTAGAGGGTCACTTGTTTGTTTCCCAGCTGCCCAGACTCCCAAAATAATCACACAGAAACTGTATTATTTGAATCACTGCTTGGCCAATCACTTAAGCATATTGCTAGCTAGGTCTTACATCTAGAATTAACCCATTTCTAGTATTTTATATTTTACCATGAGGCTTGTGGCCTACCAACAAGGTTGCAGTATGTCTGTCTCTAACAGCGATTCCTTGGCTTCTCCTCTGACTCCGCCTTCTTTCTCCCAGCATTCAGTTTAGTCCCCCCTTTCCCCCCCGGCTCTGCTCTACCCTATCACAGGCCCAAGACGGCTTCTTTATTAACTGATGGTATTCACAGCCTAAGAGGGGAATCCCACATCACACTCATACAAGTAAAATAAAGAAATCTTTAAAAATGTTTAGTAAAATAACTTTTAAAAATTAAAAGTCAGTTCTAGTGGCTTAGATCTATAATCCCAGGTACTTGAGAGGCTGAGGTAGGAGGGACACAAGTTCAAGGCCAGCCTGAGCAACCTCAAAATACAAAATAGAAAGAGGACTTGGGAACACGTACTTTACACATGGGAAATCCTACATCCAATCTCCAGCAGCACACACATAGCAGAAGTCACAGAGGAAATGAGTGATTTCCGAGCTACACAAAACAGCCCTGATTCCTTCTAATTAAAATATTTAGCTTTTCCCACAAATCTGAATTTTGCTTTCATTCGCTATAAATTCATAAGCACTCGTGCGTCCTGTTTTCCTTATTAATCTGCAGTGCTTACCAGCCTTGCCAGAGAAGGCTTCTTGCTTAGACCAGAAGACACTGGACACTCTGCATCAAAGACTCGGCCTTCTGATAAAAGGACCACAGCCATCTTTGTGTTCTACTCGGAAAAGTTCTTCACTGCTGCTAGGTTAAAGTTCAGGTCAGCTCTTCTACCTCCCCAACTCACACTGCCAAACCTAGGAAGCCCCAAGCTGCTGACCTCCTCCCAGAAGTCAGCTCCAGCAAGCCAAGAGTCATCGTCGGCCCTCTCTCCTGCCTCATATCCAACCTGGTGTCACTAAATCTATCCAACTTACATTGTAGATGCATAAATCATAGCCGCAACCCTGCTTTCCATGGTTTTTTTTTTTATGAACTACTTTATTCTTTTGATCTAAAACGGAAATTCTTCTTAAGAAACCCATGTGTTGAGTCTTATCAACATTGGTCTATCGTCACCATGGTTGACAGTTAAGACCAATAGGTGTCCTTAACTATTGTGAACTGACTTAGCTACAAAATCAATATTGTTTTGGTTCTAAGTCAACATTCACTTATCCAACAAACACTCTGACTAAATGTGATGTGTCAGACACTCCACCGGGCAGAAGGATAAGAGATGGGATTTAAATAGCTCATGTTTGAAGAGACATACTTTCAAATGAACTATAATTAAATGAAATATGGGCTGTAATAAGTGGCTGGGGGCTGGCGAGATGGCAACTCGCCACTACGCTTGACAAGCTGAGGTAGGTTCCTCGGGCACACAGAGTAGAAGGAGGGAGCCAGGTCCTCGGGTTGTCCTCTGACCTCCTCACAGGCACTGTATGTGCCTGCCACCTTCCCCCGCACGCTTACACAATAAACAAGCAAATGTAACTTCAAACTTTATAAAATAACAAAGGTATGAAAAGGAAGCGATAATGCATTTTGTCTCAGGACTAGAAACCAGGATGTATATCTTCAGAGTAATACCACACCAAAAACGTAAGAACACAATTGTTATATGTACTGCCACGAGATGAAATTTTCATTCTACTAACATGATTTGTATGCAAAATGCTAGGTGGTTGAATCCGTTTTCAATTACTTTCAATCTTTTTTATCATCATCCATAAAAAGAGTAGCCAGATATGGAAAAGATGTGATTTGGCTTTCCTGAAAAGAAGTTGGTATGGCCAACAACTGTCCAAATTCTTTAAGGACGAGGCTCAGGAAGCCTCCTTCCCCTACGTAATCCCAATAGCATAGGCCCTGCTATGGCATTTGTTTACCCGTTCTGCTGACGGACAGAGAATCTAGCTAGCAACCTTGCCCAAGGATGTAGGTGTGTATGGAAGATGTGCACTCACTGAAATGGAACAAATCGGTTGAGAATTTTCTATGGATCAGTACAGACAGTAAGATTTGTGTAAAACTGGACACCATAGCCAAAGGACACAGTTTCTGTCCCTGCAGAGCTACTGAGAGGACTAAGGACGTTAATGAGCCCCGTATGCCCTCCCCTGGACCAAGGCCATCTCAGTCGGACAGTGGTCAGCCTGCTCACCGAGCTACCCTTCCCCTGAATAATCCCGATAGGACAGGTTCTTTACTCTTTGAAAGATCATGGCTCCCAGGAAAACATCACGATTAATTATTTAGAATCTGTTTTGGAAACAGAAAACTAAAGAGGTGAGAAGTTGGGAGTGGCAAGGCTTCAAAAGCCTCCTGTATCTGGGCCACTCAGTTGCACCTGAGCAAAGAAAACACGAGCCTCCCCTTCACCTGTGGAGACCGTGGCGCCCACCTGGGGAGCTGCGGCCCATCTTTGCAGTGGGAATATGACAATTAATGTAGTGGTATGGAATTTGAATAGAATATAAATTGTGCTGAATCTCACATATGGTGTCCTAAAAATGTCCAAAATGATGTCATCCAATGGGAGGGGGACGCGGGGGCGCTGCAATTAGAAGGATGAGGAAGAGGCAGTTGAGAAAACAGATTAATGATGCCTTTGACACAATCAGCCTGAGAGGAATACTGGTTTCCATGGCAACCGAACCACTTAACCTAAATTAACAAAGCTGTTAAGAAAGAAAAACTTAAATGATGAGGAGGGGAAAAGCCAAAGGATTCTCTTTGGGGAAATTAAATGGCCTGTCCGATCCTCACCTGATAGAGGAGTGTGCGTTAACTAGGCGTCCACAGGGTGTGTATTTTCTTACACTCTCTGGTTCCCAGTAATTAGCGTTCAAAAGCAGTCCAAGGATGCCGAGAAACTGTGGCTAATTAGCACAGGTTTCTGATAGAACAGCCTTATTATCCTGATTGAGCCTGAGCTAAGCACCAAGCATGCGAGAGACAAAAGGCCAACTCTTGCTTTTCCCAAACTTCGGGTAGATGTTCCCAGACACCAGCATTACAGCATCTGCCCATAACCCCTGGCTCAGCATCACCCAAGTCAGACGAGATGCTGGACATTTTATACGGACACGGGCCACTCATTCACACTGAGGCAGTGCCAAAATGAAATAATAAAGTATTACCTATGAATAAATTAATGTCCCACATGTAAGAAAGGAATCGTGTGTCCCTGGGCCAGATTTGATATCGAGTAGAACTCTCCAGATTTCCCTGTGTCTGGGGTGTCTTGAGATACATAGACTCAGATCAAATGTGCATGGATTGGGGGGGGCAGGATGGGGCTGAAGCTCTTGTTACTACTTTGTAATAAGTCACCAGCTCTAGCATTACACCTTAACTCTCTCCTGAGTCTGAGAACCAGGTATGGATAGAAGATGGTTGTGGACTTCATCTTCATTGATCCTACGAAAATTATGTCCGCTTACAGATATTCTGCTATCAACTCAAGTGAGAAAAAGCAAGAGGCCTGCTAATACAATTTAGCCCCTCTTGCAGGTGATAGGGCCTCCTGGTTTCATGAGATAAAGTGGAGTTGCCACATTATAACAATTATGTTGAGCCCTTGTTAGGCTGTTACACATTATAAACAAACAGTAGTATTGCAAGAGCTAACATTGAAGCTTCTATCAGGTTAAATTTTAGTAAACTAAAATGTGGGAAGAATGCACATTGATGTTATTTTATATTTGTGTGTGCGTGTGTGTACGTGTGTGTGTGTGTAGGTGTGTGCATGTTGGTGTGCTGTAGGACAGAGCACATGCCTGTGGAGGCCAGAGGTGGATGTTGGGTTTTCTCTTTAAATCTTCTTGCCTTGTTTTTGTTTGTTATGGCTCTTTTTTCCCCTATTCTTTCACGATTTCTTGTATGTGTATGAAAATGTATTTTGATCATATTCTCTATATCTTCTCTTACCCCTTTTCTGAACCTCTTCCCAACAAAGCCCCTTCCTATTTTTATGTCACACACCTGTGCATGTGTGTGTGCAAGCATTCATGTGTGCATGTCCTCTTCCTCCCCCAGCAAACTCCACTTGGATCTTGTGACCAAGACTCTCATTGGCCTGGAGCTGACCAACTGAGAGGGAGCAGCTGGCAGCAAGCCCTCCTCTCTCTGCCTCCCAGCACACTTACAGGTGTTGACCTCTGCACCTAGCTTTTAAAAAATAATTTATCCTGTGTGCATGTGTGCATGGGTGCTTTGCACGCACATATGTGTGCCTGTGTACCACATGTGTGCCCGGTGCCCATGGAAGACAGAAGAGGGAAACAAAGCACCTAGAGCTAGAGATGCAGATGGTTGTGAGCCACTCTGGGAGTGCGGGGAATCGAATAGTGCTCTGAACCGCTGAGCCGGCTCTCCAGCCATCACTGTGGGCCCCATCAGCCTTTTTATAATTCCGGAGACGGAAATCAGGTCTCCATGCCTTTGTCCAGAGCACTTTGCCAACGGAGATGCCTCTCCAGTCCTTTGAAATAGTTTCTAAATCAGGCGGCACCCAACATCTACACTGAGGATTCCTCCTGTTCCAACATTTAAATTATAAATCTAGGCATTTTGTTCCCAGTTCTGGGAATGAAGCAAACTCACCTTGTTGGAGAAGCAGAGCTGCCATTAATCTGGTAGAAGAAAGATCTTCCAGTTCAAATTATACTTTTTTTTCATGTTTGTAGTGATATATATTTCTTATAAATGCATGAATTGCTTATATCCCCTTTTTCCCACAAGTCTTAGAATTTTTGGTCTACCAAGACGCTAAGATGTTATTACTGACACAGTAAAGAAAAATATGCCCCCGCGATATTCCTGTTTAATTGTATGATGTCCTGACATGTGAAAGTTGCCCTTTCTATCGTAGGTCTGCTGGCATTTTCCTTGGAAAAAATAACATACATGAAGAGACCTCACCAGCTTTAGAGAAGTTCACCGTTCACATGTATCTTACATGGTGTGATAGAATAGTTCACCCGAATTTATTCTGATGGATGACTCTGACTTGATGTTATCATCTGCACGATCAGTCTCTTTGGTATCTGTTTACAGAGGAACAACATTCTGTGGTTTGGACAGGCTAAAAGCTAAGCTTGGTCACCAGTGAGGCCACGGAGAGGGGATAAATCATTAAGAGAAGAGATAGGACCCTTGGAAGGGATTAATGTAATTCTTACAGGTCATTAAATAAAGGACGAATCCCCTCACTCCAAGGCCTCTTACTCCCTTATATGTACACTCGTTCTGATGCCACTTCTTCCTTTTCTGCCTCTTTCCTGATGTAATGCACCATCATGCTATTCTGATTTTACAGCCACCAGAATTATGAGCCCCAAACCTCTTTTCTCTACAAAGCACGTCTCCAGTAATCTGTGATAGCAACACAAAACAGACTTAGAGTAATGCACTAAACACAGAATTCATAATCAATGCGTCTTAGTATACTCACAGAGTTACATAGCCATCACCACTCTCTAATACCAGAACGTGTCACTACCCCAAAAGAAACCCAGTATTGGAGCCATGCCCCACTCTACTCTCCCAGGCAATTTCTGGTTTGGACATTTCATATCAGCCAAATGAGAGCGTAGGTGGGCTTTTCATGTGGCGTCTTTCACTTAGCGTGAAGTTTTCAAGGGCCCTCCATGTTGCAGCACTAATTGGTACTTAGTGTCTGCTTTGACTAAGTAATTCTGACTGTTCAGTGCACTGCAGTCTAGCCTTTCCTCAGCGGATGGTCCTTTGGGTTGTTTCTACCTCGTGGCTATGATGCTGTAAAACCAATCAGATAGAAGTCCCAGTGAACGTGGGTTTTCAGCTCTCTTGATGTAGATCTAGGAATGAAGCTTCATTGGTTTCACAGCCCTTTGTCCCCTAGTTTGCTGTCCTCTCTGTGCATTTAATAACTCTTAGGTGAAGCTGGGTTTCTGGACTCTCGAATTTGTTTCATTTTCCTGTCATTTCTTTTGTATCCAGCAGGTTATTCCAAGATTGGTAGCTTAGCCCATGGGCACGAGACCTCTAACGTTCCTGACTTCCCAGTTTTCCTGCTTGCTCATTCTGTCCCACTAGTGTTTGTTTTTGAGCTATTTTATTAGGACAAAAGATTTATTTTTATTATTTATTTTTGTTTTTTTGAGACAAAGCTTTTTTGTGTAGCCCTGGCTGTCCTGGTTTCTCTGTGTAGCTCAGGCTGGCCTCAAACTCATAGAGGTCCCCCTGCCTCTGCCTCTCAAGTGCTGGGATTAAAGGTGTGCACCACCACCACCACTGCCCAACACTTTATATATTCTTCATTTAATTTAAGCTCAAACTTTAAAAGCTAATGCATAGCATTTACATTTATTTTTGCAACAGCAACAAACCAAGTCAAGGAAGTGCTGAGATGACACCCCCACTTACACCCCTACTCACCCCCCACCTCCACCCCTACTCATCCTACTTATGGGGATAAAAACCACATGTGTTGAGTTCTGTGACAGGACTCATGTTTCATCCTCACACCAGGCCCCTAGGAGATTCTATGTTTAAAACAACTTGAACGCTACCAGTGTTTTTATTGCAGGGAAGTGATTTGAGGAAAATGAGTACGATTGCCACATCCTGCCTTTGCATTCACAAACGTGGTAGAGCCTCTGCTGTCGTTCAAAGCTCCTGCATCTCCCACGGAAGGCTGTGGCTTTCCTACGTTAAACTTTCTCATTTCCTGTCCAGGGACTTACCAGGTCCTCCACTTCTGGAGAGACGACTATTGGCCTCAATGGATGAGAACTTAACCAAGAGAAGAACTGAGGGAAAAGGACTCCAGGCAAGTGGTGGATTCCAAGCTGGTGAAGAACACACAAGGAGGCACACTGAAGGAGTAGAGGTGCCTATGGCGGGCAAGACTTGAAGCCAGAGAGCCGCAGTCTAACCCAATAGCTTCAATAGACTTGAAGGCTATATAAGAAACATGAACTTTTGCTGCACAAAATTCAAATGTCACAGATTTGTTTATGTATGTGTCTGTGCGTGTGACTGATTGTGTATATGTGTAATGTGTGTGTGGACCACAGCGCAACTGTGGAGGCCAGAGACAAGCAGGCGGCAGCTCTCTCTCTACCTTCTCCACCTTTTCTACCAAATTCCACTTGACTTTGGGCCTCTTGTCTCTGCCATGTTGCTCCCTCAAGGCCAGCTAGCCTGTGAGCTTCCTGGCAATTCTCCTGTCTCTGCCTTCCCATATTCCCATAAGAGTACTGAAATTACAAGTGCAGGTTACTGCATCTGGCTTTCATGTGGGTTCCAGATCTAATTCTGGTCCTCGGGCTTAGTGGCTAACCCTTTTATCTGCTGAATTATCTTGCTGGCCCATCATAGGAGATTCTAAATGTTGCCATGGATCTTCCAGGATGAACCTAACCCTCTTCTAGCTAGGATGTTAGCCTCCTGGCCTGATGGTGTAACTTCTTGCTCTGTGGCCAGATCCAAGATCCCACAGCCAAAGAGAAGCCCCAGGTTAGAAAAGGCCAATCCTTAAGCATTAACCTTTGAGTGGACTTAATGGGAGCACAAACTCACCTCAGGTCATCCACTTATGCTAGAGACTGGTCTTGAAGCCGCTAGCATCACCAGAGGAAGCAGCAGGTCCCCCAGGAGGACACTCCTCAACCATACTTTCCTCTTCTGCCCTTCAGACACTGCGAGAAAGCCCGCCTGAAAATAGATGCCGCCAGTGGCTCTAGAGGGGAGCTAGCTAAGAAACAATTCCCTCACCACAGCATCCCCCCTCTCTTCCCTCAGAGCTGCTTCCAGAATGCACATTGAAAAGGTGTTTCTAAAAGGACTTCTGGGGCTAGAGAGACGGCTCAGTAGTTAAGAGCTCCCCAACCCTGCTGCTCTTCCCAAGGACCCTGGTTCATTTCCCAGTGCCTGCATGTCAGCACACAACCTTCTCTGTAATTCCAGTTGCAGGGAACTTGATATCCTCTTCTGACCTTGTCAATCAAGCATGCGCTCCTCATATGTACATGTGGTCAAAACACTCATACAAAAATTCAAATAAATTCAAATTATTAAAATAGACAAAGAGCCAGGCAGTGGTGGTGCACATCTTTAATCCCAGCACTTGGGAGGCAGAGACGGGCAGATCTCTGTGAGCTAGCTCCAGAACAGGCACCAAAGCTACAGAGAAACTCTGTCTCAAAAACTCAATTAATTAACTAATTAAAATAAAAACTATGACTTCCAAGAACAGATGAGGTGCCAGAATCCACTGAAACTACCCACATACCTTAGATGGTTGTCATGGCCTCTCTCCCTGCAAGGAGCCACTGTTTTGTGTTTTGTCACCACAGACCCCCCCCCCCCCCGTCCCTTCTGTCACATCAGACAGACCTACCCAGAAACACCCTCGAGGGCTCCCACCTCCAATGTGTTGGGTGTAGCCAACTGTTGCTCAGCTGAGGAAGCTAGAAAACCATGGAGGAACCTTTAATCCCAGACATCCAAGCCCTTGTCCCTCCTACTGAGTTTTCCTAAAATGAAAACTAATGTTGGTTTATATTTATTCTTTGATTATCTGGGGACCTGCCATCCAGTTCTCAAATAAATCACATGGAGTCTTATTCTTATTTATGAATGCCTGTCCTTAGCTTGGCTTGTTTCTAGCCAGTTTTTACTTTTCTCTATTCTATGTTCCTTTCTTTCCCTCTTACTCCATGGCTGGCTGTATATCTGGGTGACCGACCCCTTGCCTCCTCCTCTCCTCCTCTTCTTGTTCCCCTCTTCTCTTTTTCTCCTTCTATTTATTCTCTCTGCCAGCCCCGCCTATTCTCTCTCCTGCCTACCTATTGGCCATTCAGCTTTTTATTCGACCAATCAGGTATTTTAGACAGGCAAAGTAACACAGCTTCACAGAGTTAAACAAATGCATCATAAAAGAATCTTTGTAACATTAAACAAATGCTCCACAGCATAAAAAAATATAACACATCTTCAACTAATAATATTCCACAACTAATATTCCAAAGAGCCTGACAAGGAACCAGCTGTGGGCTCATGTGTCCTCATTGCATCTTTTCCAGACATAAACTCAGCCAGACATCCTAAGAGGAGATTCAGAGGTACAAGCGAAGCAGATACCATTTCTCTGCAGATGCAGGTCCTCTTTCCCCTGCATGGTTCTGTGGACCTCAAAGAGAGGATGGGATGTCCTTAGAGCAGTCTCATTTGGGGTATCTGTGTATTCTTCTATACGTGGCTATTTTCATCCTTATGATTATGTATATCTGCTTATGATTGTAGAGTCTTCTTTGAGTAGATACATGTTCAACCATGGTCCCTACATTTCAACAATTTACTACAGCAAAACAAGACATCCCAGAAAAGGAAAAAAGCATTTATTTAGGACAATGTAACAAAAATCATCTCAACTATTCACAACAAACATGAAGTCTAAGCCTACCAACTTGAGTACAGAGTGTAAGGCTTTAGAAACTCCCCAGGGGGATGGTATGTGTGAGTGGCAGGATGGATCTAGTGCAAACTCCCTCAGTTACACTCAGTCCAAAGACGCTCAAGGAAACAATGAGCAAGTCCCATCTCCAGATAGAAGCAGTTCTGTGAGTCTTCAGACAGCAGCTCGGAGGTGCCACCTCCTTCTCATCACCAGCTTAGATGTGAGCGGTCAATGTCACACTGCAGCAACACATCCAACGAAGACAGGGAAGGAGGCAGCCATTGCTTCCTCTCCCCATCCTCCCCAGGGAAGTGCTGCTGCCAGAGCTAAGGCAGCTGGAGGGCCAGGGATTGTCTGACGGCAGCAGGCAGCATGCAGCATGCATGGCCATGCACTGTGAGCAGAGGCGGTGGCGTGGCCGGGTGGTAGCTGGATGATTGCTGCAAGCCATCTGGAAGGGGAAGTGTGCTGGCCTTAGAACAGGAGCTGTTCTCCTTTGGCGTCTGTTTTACAGAATCTTTTATTGTAGGACAAACGATTGCTCAAAGTCAGAAAACCAAGTCTATGAGGAAATGGATGAGAAGGAATTAGGTCAAGTCACGTCTGTTATAACAACCAAGATTCGGACCAATTTCAGGCACCAGTTTTAAGAGAAATGCAAATGAATCTTCTGAGAAAATAATGATATTGGGTATGGAGACGGAAGACAGTAGAGGATTTCGGGAAGGAAAATTAACCTGGTGAGGTAAGCAGGTCCATCTTCCCATCTTCTCCCTCGAGTTCAAGATCAAGACCAAGGATGCAATCCAGGTGACATCTAGCCCACAAGGAAAATCCTCTTGTTCTGCTCACCCCAAAGCCGAATTGGCCATCCTAATACTCTCACCTCCACCTTGTCTTGTGCATCCCCATGAGTTGACATTTTAAAGCCACTAAAATGCACACCAAGAAATTCTGTTGACCTGGGCTTAGCTTCTTGTTCTCTAATCAGGGAACATGGGTTTTAATATCCAGTTTGAAAATGTGTGCTCCTCTGTTGGGAGCTAGACTGATCCAAGGCTTTCTCAGAGGCCAAAAAAGGACATAAGGAATATAGCTTTGTGTCCTTGATTAGGGGCTGCCTTGAAAAGGTGGAATCTGGGGTTGGGACTAGGACCTTGAAGGATTTGAGGTTTAGGTTCTGGGAACCTAACTTTCTCCCATGAAGGGCTGTGGTTTATCAGTCCTAAGGCAGCTAACTGTACCTGGGGTATCCTGTGCTCTCTTTGCCAGTATTATTTGATTTAGTTTTCTGCTGACCTTGGCCCATTCTCCCCCTACAAATATGTAAGTATATAAGATGCTATACTTTTTCTTTCTCCAAGACAGGGTTTTTCTGTGTAGTCCTGCCTGTTTTGGAACTCACTCTGTAGACCAGGCTGGCCTCGAACTCAGAGACCCACCTGCCTCTGCCTCCTGAAGGCAGGGCGTGCACTATCACTGCCGGCTGATTCTATACTTCTTAATAAACTTGTTTGACATAAGCCATCAGCTTGTGCAAAACCTCCTGGTCCCATATTTTGTTTTTTTGTCTTTTTTATTTCTTATCCTCCAGTCCTCCCCCTCAACACCTTCCCTTTCAGAACCAGCTTCCTGAAGGGCCATACCCATACTCAACCCAATGAGTATACAGTCTAGATATTAATAAAAATGTGGGCACTTCCTATTTCGTATGTGCACATGTAAACTGGGTCTCTGGGAACAGAGATCTTGTAGAGAAAGAAGTGGCCATCTTGGCAGTAGAGAGAGGTTCACCGACGGGCAACCCTGTCTCTCCTCCACTGCCTTCTCTGATGCTCAGGTAGCCAGAATATCCAAAGATGCCTTTGATGCCTTCTTCTCCTTCTCTCCCCATTCCCTTAAAAAAAAGGATGGTCATTTTTAAGACAGGAAATCTGAGAACTGCTCCACTAAGCCACACTGTGGCCAATCCTCCAGACCCTGATTGCCAGTGGTGAAGGAACAGCATCTTGTCCTGGTGATGAGCAACTCTGAACGTGGCTATAAGATCTCCCACACCAAACAACTCCACTTTTGTCTTAGGAATAATCCAGGACTTCCCAGATATTTTCTCCCCTTCTCCTCCTCTTTCACCTCCACCTTGTCCTTCTATTTTTTTTTCCCTCTTTTTCCTTCTTTGAAACAAGGTCTCGCTGCATAGCATAGCCCAGGCTAGTCCCAAAATTGTAATTCCTTTGCCTCAGCCTCCTGACTGTTAATATTACAGGCGTGAACCACTGTGCCCAGGCCCTCTTTTTATAAGCACGAGTCCGGCATCTTTTCCAAGGGCTACAGTTTCACTAACAGAAGATATCATACACCTCTGTGGTGGTTTGAATGAGAAAAGTCCCCCCTTAGGCTCATGTATCTGAATACTTGGTCCCCAGTGGGTGACACTATTTGGAGAGATTGCAGAACCTTTAGGAGAATAGCCTTGCTGAAGGAAGTTTATGACTTAGAGGCCGGCTTTGAGGATTTATAGTCTCGCTCTAGGTCCTGTTCTCTTACTGCTTCCCGTGTGTGGATGACAATGTGACCAATCAGCTTACAGCTCTGTCACCATGCCAAGCCTTCACTGCCATAAGAACCCTGTCCTTCATGAACCGTGAGCTAAAATAAAGCTTTTCTTCCCTGAGTTGTGTTTTGGTCCTGGTGTTTTATTACAGCACAGAAAATGAACTGATATAAGCCACTTTCAACCTAAGCCTTCATCTTTCTGACAGTATGTCAGCCATTTGGTAAAACCTTCCCAGTTTGGGCCTAAGGAAGATCTCCTGGGAAGGGAAGAGTAGTGAAGGAATGTGTTCTTGTTCATACTGGATAAAAAGCTATGCCTAAAGAATCCCCATGCTCTGAAATGCCCCAACAGACACATTTCCTCAGAGACTGAAAAACATCACAAATGCTTGCATGCTCCTCAGATGTGCCTGCCTTGTAAGGGAACTGTGGGAAGGAGGGAAGGAATGGAAAATATGAAGGAGGCTCTGTTCAAGCATTATACAGCCGTCACTTAAAAACATGGCTTTCCCTAGAAGAAACGAGTCTCTTTTGGGAAAAGCCATATGGTTGCTGGGAATTGAACTCAGGGCCTTTGGAAGAGCAGGCAATGCCCTTAACCTCTGAGCCATCTCTCCAGCCCCCAGCTGGTTCTTTTGCAGTGTTGGACTGCACAAAAGCTGGAAAGGAATGGGAGATGGCACAGTTGGCCGAGGTGAAGAAGGTGATAAGGTCATGACACAGATAGAGAAGGGGCGATAATTGATCCTCCAAGAACAGTTAATGAAAATCAAATGCAGCCTTAAAACAGAGCGTGGATCTAAGAGGGGATGGCCTTGTTCTAGTAACACATCTTAAACAAATAAGAACAAAAAAAACCTGGCAGCCCCCCTGATGATTACAGATGATCAGTCTCTGTTACAAAATCTTTTCAGCTTCTCATTCTACTGGCCAATAAGCTCCATAAAAGGGGCACTCGTGTTTTATTGATGGCCGTAGCTGGCATGAAACTATGGAACAGAGATCTGCCAAGAACTAATGTGTTTGTAAATCAATTGTATACACAGAGAGAGAGAGACAGACAGACAGACAGACAGACAGACAGACAGACAGACAGACATAGAGCGCTCATCTCAAAGGGAATAAAATAGTGTAGAATATTCTAGAGCCAAATTTGAGTGACCAAGATCTAGGAATACATATTTTGGTCTCTCAAAATTCCAAAGGACATGTTAGAATGACAAAGAATGGTGATGAGGCACAGGTCAGCTACCCGTGCATCACCCTCCGTTCCTTAGTCCCTGGCCCAAGTCTAGACTGCACTTCTCCATCTCTTCTATCAGTAGCTGACCTCTAGACAGGGCGCTGGCTTGCAGGGCAAGAAAAAAAGGATCCGATGTTAGACTAGTCCACTGCGTTTCGTGCATGTCCCTTGACAGTTCTCGGCACTGGAGTAGGAGAGTCATTCCTAGTTTACCTTAGATTTTGTGGAGTTTGGCATGGTTACATGGTCTGACAGGGAAATCACGTGCAATGATCTAGCCAAGTCTAATCTAAATACACACCTGCTTTCAGAGACAGTGCTTGGTCTACTCTGCTACAACGGATGCTGCAACTGGTCACAGCAGCAGCTAGGTTAATGCAAGTGATGTGATAACAAACCCTCCCTCAGGGCAAACAATCCATCCCATTTCTCCCTATGTGCCCAGGGCTCAGCCAAGAGCATAGCTTTAAAAAGGGTCTTCATACCTGCAGGCAGTAAGGTTGGGAGGAGAAAAAAGGAAGTCTCACCAAGAAACAAAGAGTCAAGCCTGTATCACATGACAATTAAGGGCCAACCAAATGGAAGTTATGTCCAGCTTTCACGTGAAGACCAACCAGGACGAGACTGTAATTTCATTGAGTCATTTATTTAAATAACAAATCATTGCACATCGTAGGTAAACCGATTACAGCAATATGAAAATAGAGGATTCTGAAAACAATCTGGCAACTTAAATATGTACCTACTAACAAGGAGCCTTCTCTAAGGTACAAGGGAAGAAGAGGGAAACACTGACTTTCAGATTTATTTATTTGCACTTAAAAATACAATTTCTAATATGATATCTGTTTTCAAAACTGTCTAAATTGTAAAAATAGAAACAGGAACTCTTGTCTTCATGTTGAAAATTTAAATCTTTATCTACATTGACTTACACATCACGGATGATAACATTAACACAAAATCAACACATGGAAGCCATGGAAACACAGCTTTTACATGAGAAGATGCCAGTTCACAGTCCTCTTCCTCCTCCTTGACTGATGGAAAGCTTCCTAATGGTCTCTTGCCCTCTCCAGGACCTGAAACTAGTCCACTGGTTAGCAGATGGGTGTTAGTAACACATTCATTTTACAGAGTCCGGATGGCTTCCATTTCTAAGATGGTTTTCCTCTGTAAAACTGACTGCTGAGAATCACCCCAGAAGACCATGCTTAAGCGCATGAGGAAAGGAGACAGAGACAAGACAAATCCATGTCTGACCGGCACGGCACTCAATCCCAAGTACGGACAGGCGCTTGGATGGTTCAACGGGAAGCTCCAAGTTGGTTCATACATGCCTTAATTTTGCTTAATCCAAAAGTAAGTGAAAATCAAATGTACCTCTTACAAACCAGAGAGAACACAGAGTTACCTTTTGTATTTCTGAGGCAAAAAAAAAAGTCTCAAAAGACATTTACAAAGTAAATTTGCTTTGGAAATAAGTTGTGCAATAAAATAATATGTCTCAGTTATTAAATATATACGTATATGCCTTTGTATATAATTTGCATCAAAATTGAGCATTCTATGAACATCTGTAATAAATATTTTAAAATAGCAATCGATAAAGAGACAACTAATATCCATTCAGGTGTTCAGATACCAACAGTCAGTGAAAGGAAAAGTGATGAAAAACACTCGGCTCTAGAATTCCCATGACACGGTGGCTGGGTGTGGCACACGGTTAACCGTTATGTGCCTTACTGCACAGCACACATCTGTGGCACACGTGTGCCTCTCTGTAAATCTTGGACCCAAACAGTGCTATGTTTTCTTACATCATTAAACACAACCAAAAGCCTGAGATTTAAGATGTTTACCACAACCTCCTTTTTCCTGGAAACTACTTGGGCTGGGTGCTCAGTGGTCCAGTGTTTCCTTAGCCGTGTGCCAATATGCATGGTTTATGCCCTAGGACAGGAGTAGGCAAGAGGAGAGCCGTACAGAAAGCATTTAGTCTACTGTGGTGGTGGTAGTAGGGGGAACACTTCAGGAGAAAGGGAAATTTGTGAAAGTCATTTATACTCATTTGCTATCTATCTCCAAACTGCGACCTGGGCAGTCTGCCATATTCAGAGTGAGATTGAAGTTAGAGGCCTGTGTAATTCCTCAAGCAGAACGTGCCACATCTTCAAACTCAGAAGAATACAACTCCTTCACAAGTAAATGTAAGCAATATTCTTTAATGTGCTCAGCTATTCAGAGACCCTCATTATCAGTTGTGTTCCACTGAAAACAATTTCTTTTTATTTTCTTTTGGTACCCAAACTACCAAGACTTTTAATTCAAAGCCCTGAAGAAAAAGCTAAGGAGCAATAAAACAAATGCACCTGACATAATATGCACATGTCCCGTGTTCAGCCTTTAAATTATACACTTCTAGGAAGTGCTCGGTTGACAAAGTGTCCTATGTGTTTATTGTCAGTAAGTTTGCTACTATTGTACCTTGATTTTTCCTATTCAATATTCAACCTGGGGCCGAGGGTGTGGCTCAGTTGTAGAACACTTACAAAGCAAACACCAGCCCTCGGGCTTTCATTTCTAGCACCGCAAAAATAAAATAAAATTCAACCTGTAGGCATGTACAGAATTCTTTATTATTTAAATACAGTGAAGCATCTGCTTTGAGTTTTTGCACAGTCCTGCTGCAATATAACTAACTGTGATGAACACATATCACTCACTGTATACTGCAAACGGGGGTGGGGGGTGGGGGGGGCTTAGTCTTCTCTAGTGTTCAGTCTATATATAACTCTGCATGGTTCAGGCTGAGAACCTGCTCAGCCATCTCAGTACACGGAATAGCTCTCCTATCACTTCCTTCTGAAGTGATCAAGTTTTATAAACGGACTGGAATGGATTTAAGTTTGTCCTCGCATATGAAGGTCTGTCCAGATCAGATGGAACTGTTCAACAGCAAGGCCATCTTCCTTGATAGAGTCTGATGGGCCCTTTACATTTCAAGTTCAACATTCTAAAATCATAAAAGCTAACAGCAAATGTACAATAGGCCAAAATACTAACTGGGAGGCAGGGTTCTAGCAATCTAATACATATGTAAAATATGTAAATAAAATATGTAAATAACTGGGTGCTGGGAGAGCAATATGGAGAAACAACTCCACTCCTAAAAGGGCATGAAGGATTAGCCAATATGGGTTGTTTCATATTACTTATGTATAGACCAATCTAGTGATACATTAGATCTATCACTGTATCTAACAGAGATCCTTAAAGAGCTTAAGTTACTCACAATAGGCAACTGGAAGGCATAAAATATTTAAATTTAGATAAATCATCTTCCATATTATACCTTAAGTGGATCAATTGTGTCAAACAATCTGTAAGTAGCATATTGAACTATCTAAGAGGGTCAACATTAGCATGTTGGTGATGTAAAAGTATCACAAAGTGTTCATTAAATTTTTCAGAAATTATCTTATTCATGAAAGCGACCTAACAATTGCAACATGCAGAGACAGTTTACAAAATAAGACTACCTTAGTAATCTTAAAAATGGGGACTTTTAGATGAGCACACAAAGAGTTCACAGGGGTGAGACCAATGCTCATGCGCCAAATACATGGGAGAATCAAAGTTTAAGGGCACTTAAACAGAAAGAGTAACCACTGAGAGATAGTTGACAAGGTGATGCAATGGATGAGGGATGAGCAGTCACCGCGGACAGCAAGCAAATGCCAGAGTGTCAGGGGGCAAGAACCCTGGAGCCTTTGAGAATTGCTGCAGGCAAGAAGAAAGGTGCCACTGCCCGTGGCCATTTCAGGAGCCTAGCAGCCACAGCTGACTGAGAAGGACAGCAGAAGCAGTATGTTCAATGGCCGAAAAGGACAAAATAATTTGCTAAGATACAGACCCGATGGATCACAAGCACATAGGACTTCAGTCACTGGAGGCTTCACTAACTAATTACAACTAACCACACCAGAACTGGTGATTCAGAAACCGAGGGAATTCAACAAAGGGGGGGAAAAGGACACAGGAAAAATGAAATGTCTAGGGAACTGACTAGAATTGATTTTTCCACTTGGTCATAAAGACCGTTCTTAAATCACTCTTGCTGTCCAGGAAGCAGGGCTCTACTCAACAAGATCAGTAAACCTCACGGGGATAGACGGGAGGCAGAATCACGTGAGCTTTGACAGCAGGTGCTGCTAGTGTCCATCACAATAAAATGACTAGAGAAAGAGCACGCACTTCTACTTGAAGAGGGGGCACTCGCTTTTCACCCTTCCACACTACAGGGTTTAAGCCCTGATCAAAAAAACTGTAGAATGACTTGACCTCCAATTCAATTAACCCAGGCCCTCGGGCCAGGGAGGGACGACAGTCACCCAGGGCTGCTAACTCACCCCTTTCCAAGGAGCTGGCCGGCCTGCTGCATCGCTCTAATGACCGCACATCGTCCTTCCCACAGAGGAATGTGAAATTTATCTCCCTGTAACTCCTGCCCACTGTCTCCTCCTGTCCTCAGAACAGACAGAAAGCCACAAAACTGTGTGCTCTGTAATCTTATGTGCAGGAAGAACAAGTATCCGGTAGTTGGTGTTGTTAACCTTCCGGGCTTTCCTATTGACCAAGGCAAAGCACCAATCAGAACACTGCCTCGCTATTTAAAAATAAACAGAAGAAATTTTGCCAGTGGCTATACAAACTGTCCTTAGACAGAGTCCCAAGCCACTACCAGTGCCTCACAAAGATGACAGATAAAATGGTGTCTCTTAGGCAAACATCCTAAATCATGAAACAGGTTGTAGAAGATGACCCTTAACAAACATCCTAAGAAAACAGTGCCTGTACAGTGTCTTGAACATAACAGGAAACAGATAAATGTCTATTGCAGTATTTATAAGGTCACTAGATAGATGATCCACACGGCTAACTGGCAGAGAGAATATGAGGAAGACAAACAAAACCCCCACAAATCAAAAAAAAAATGGCACAGATGAATTTGTTTGACAATGTAAAGCAGTCATTTTAAAAAAGATTATCTACTCATGTACACATGTGTGCTTCTTCTGTGTGAGCATATGCCATGTTTGTCTGGGTGCCTGTCAGCTCTTCTGGAGTTCCAGCAGGTGAGAACTGTCTGACATGGTAGTGGAAAACAGGCTCTGGTCCCTGGAGAAGCAGGAAGGATTCTAACTGCTGACCTATCTCACCAGGCTACAAGAGTTGTTTTTAGCTTCATTTTTTTTTCATTTTATACCAGAATGAGAATTTATTGTTACAGACCATGAGCTCTGACAGTTTCTCACAAAATATGGATATATATATTCTTTTTGTTTGTTTCTTTTTGGAGACATGGTTTCACTATGTAGTTATGGCTGGCCTGGAACTCACTATGCAGACCAGGCTGGCCTCAAACTTAGAGATCCGCCTGCCCTTGCCTCTCAAGTGCTGGGATTAAAGGAATGTGCCCCTACACCCAGATATATTCTTTAATAATATATGTTTTTAAAATAATGTAATCAATGTTCTCCTAAAGAATTTATAAACTTTTCTTCAAAGTCTTATGTATATAAGTATCGAATATATTTCTATAGTATCATGACAATTTATTTCCCCTTCTATCTGTAGATGGTTGTATAATTCATATTAATGTGACATAATGTTATCTGCCCCCATGTTGAAGAAGTGTATTAATCACCTTCTTCAAGAAATGCTCCCTCAATGTTGGTCAAGCAATGGTTCCTTATGTAACACAGCACCAATGCTGAGCATGGGAACTGCAGGAGGGGAGAGCAGGAGCAACTCCATGATCTGGACTGCTCTCTGTGGTAACTGCATAAACTGAGAGGCTTCTGACTGCCCACGTTCACTTCATCTTATGGCACAGACCACAGACTCAGAGGATACTTTCATATAGATACTGTAATCCATGCACAAAGCCCTAATGGTCAGACTCACTCCTGTGTCGATAGCCTCCCCAGTGTACAGAAAGCTACCAAACGCACCACCTCACTGAGGCCTCAGAGCACTGAGTCTACCTTGTCATTCCCACTGGAAAATCCAAGTCCTAGAAAGGCCAAGTTATTTGTTTTACGTTGCTAACTATTCACCAACAGAGAGACTCCCAACTACAAACTCGGGGTATCACCTGGGGAATGTGGAATCAACTACCATATAGACAAGAAAACGGAACAAAACCCCGACTCATGGACTCGTGAACTGCTTCTCCTCACTGGGTGGGATCTGACCCTTAGCTGCAACAACTACTATAGGCAGTGGATTGGAAGGAGAGGGAAGGGCATTGAAAAAAATACTATAGAACATTCTAAATGGGAAGAATGTGGATTGAATGCTAAACAGTGCTGGGAGTACCTAATACACAGACTCATGGTTATAAAACTCAGAGAGAACGTTGAAGTCACCTGTTCTTTTTCTATTTCACAAGAGAGGAAGATACAGTAATTGGCAGGTGTGGGGACTCCAGAAAAGCCAACTGCTCTCTGCTCACCAGTAGCAGAGCCTGGCTCTTCCAGTCCCATGCTCTGGTTCTATATTCTACTCAGAGAACCAAAACCCAGCCCAGATGTTTAAGAAAGAAAGAACGAAAAAAGCCGTCAGTGCTGGGCCAGCCACATCCTAAGTGTAAAAATGACTGATATTTTACATATCATTTAAAGCAACAGGGATTTTTTTTTCCCTCCCTGTAAGAAAAGTAGTCAGAGTCTATATCTGAGGCTTTAGCACTAAGGTTAGGGAGGTCTAAAATACCGCGTTTTCTTCCTGTAGATACATGGGAGATGTGTCTATATGATTGAATGCTATTGCTGGATCAGATATGAGTACATTCAAAGACAGAATGGTTTCTGAAAAATGCCACCATTTCAATCACTGAGAGCGGAAACCCGAGAATTCACAGCTGCATCATCCTGAAGAGATGCAGGTCCTTCAGTCTAGGAAGACTTCACCCCTGGGGCCCTCTGCTTCTCTCTTCCAGAACCTTCAGAAGCTCATTGTTACATTATTTTAGATGCGATATTTATTCCCACTCTGAGATTTAAATACTAAGCAATAAAATATCTCTGAAGTTTAAAGGACAAGCCAATCTAAAAATGGCTCAGCATATAAAGCCATTTGCTACTTGAACAATATTAATTTTTGCATTAAAAAAATAAATAATCTAACTAGACTTTATTGTACCTGTCAGTCTTTTAAAAGACTTCACCCCTCAATTGAAATCTAACGTGAAATTCTTTTTAAAGGCAGAGTATAAGAATCTCTATACAATATTGATTGCCATTCCATAGGGGAACAGGAAGCCACTCGGGTGACAGGAAGCGCCTGACAATAGAGTTCCTTTCTTATTCGAAGGATCTCGCTTCCACCTTAACTGGGACTGATCTCCACAGCAAGAGTCCATGTTAACTGGGGGGATTCCATCCTGTGCGCTCTGATCAGTCTGAGGAAGAGGATGGTTTTTTCCAGAGATGAAGGGCTGCTTGAATCCTGAAGTGTAGTCTGGACTCCAAGGAGTAATCTTTGTAGTTGTTTCTGAAGACAAGGAAGAATCAAATGATCCAATGAGCATTCCTCTGGCTAGCAGGGCACCACCACCCTCCTCTGCCACCCTCTAATGTCCTGTTCACTTTCTAACTTCAACAAGCATATCAGTGGAGCTGAGTCAAAAAGCAGATTCTTTCTGTGGGGCAAAGTGAATGGCGAGTCTGCATTCTGGGTTTCTAGAAGCTTCCCCGGTGGTGATTTAAAAGGTCATACTTTTGAGTTGCAATATTCTAACTACAAACCACTACTATAACAAAGTCATGACGCCGTGGCTTGTCATATTTTGTTAAGTATTGCTGAGTGGTTCAACTTCTATTTTTAGAGAAAAATGTTGAGGTAGGTTCATGTAACACAATGGTCATAAACAATCCATTATTCAACAGAAGAAAAGTACTTCAGAATACACATGAAGCTACTCTAACAAAGACAGCAGGGCTGCCCTGTGACCCCTAAACCATTTCTTCCAGTCCTCATGCAAGTTACCAGTGGTTTTGTTACTAATGACTCAAATTAGCTCAATGCCAGAAGGGGCCATGAGAAGGCAAGGGGTGAACACAAGCTAGAAGAACACAGCAGTAGAGAAACTGCCTGGCACACCGAGAATCTGGGGTCAATCCCCGGGGTGGAACGCAGCAGTAGAGACACTACCTGGCACACAGAGAATCTGGGGTCAATCTCCGGGGTGGAATGCAGCAGTAGAGACACTGCCTGGCACACAAAGTAGTGCTGACTATGTGCCAACTGGGAATGCTTGAAGTATCAGCATGCACAGTGTGGTCCCCATAGCTTCCTCTAGGGATGCACAGTGTGGTCCCCATAGCTTCCTCTGGGGATGCACAGTGCGGTGTCCCCATAGCTTCCTCTGGGGGTGCACAGTGCGGTGTCCCCATAGCTTCCTCTGGGGATGCACAGTGCAGAGTAACCCCATAGCTTCCTCTGGGGATGCACAGTATGGTCCCCACAGCTTTCTCTGGGGATGCACAGGGCAGAGTGACCCCATAGCTTCCTCTGGGGA
>JABTXL010001671.1:3061302-3076431 GCA_025134845.1 Neodon shergylaensis | reverse complement strand
ACCCCATAGCTTCCTCCGAGGATGCACAGGGCAGAGTCCCCATAGCTTCCTCTGGGGATGCACAGTGTGGTCCCCATAGCTTCCTCTGGGGACGCACAGGGCAGAGACCCCATAGCTTCCTCCGAGGACACACAGACACCACAGCTGAAGCATTAGCTGTCCTCATGGCCAACAAGTTACCTTTTAAAGTGGCTTTTCCTACACTGTTCATTTCTCTTTTAGGACAAACTTGGGGGCACCCTGCCCCTAAAGTCTTCTTCCTCCTACTGCACTCTATTCATGGCAAACATCCCTGATCTTATAATAGCATAGCTGCGGACTCCACTCCTCTCCTCGTCTCCCTGTCAAGGTCACACATGGCCGCTGTTATGTTGCTCAACGTCTTGGCAGCTGCCCTCATTAGCAACCATGCTCAATATTTTCACGTTTTTGGCTCTTTATATTTGAATGCTTCTTAGCTGCTCACTAGCTCTAGGAATTCCGAGATTCCATCATTATTATTGGATATGGACATGCTGTACTGGTGGGGAAGGCACGCCGCAGAACTTGTGAGGAGGTCAGAGGACAACTCTATGGAGTTGGTTCTTTCCCCTGGTTGGTTCTTTAGGGAGGTTCTCAGAATAGAACTCAGGTCTTGACTCTGTGCCATGTGTTGCACTTAACTGTTTTGCACATCCTTGAGTAAACCTTGGCATGTAGAAAATGAAACAACAGCCACTTACTACCCTCTTAGTCTTATCACGGCCCTTGTTCCAGGCACTGTACAAGACCTCTATCACCTGCCCTGCGGTTTAACGACCTCAGGAATGACAGCTTTGACCAGCACACTCTCTGGGCTGGGGACTCTGGTTTGTATCCACGTGGTCCTGACTTTAGCACTGAACACACCTGCACATCTCACCGCCAGCTCACCCTCTCCATGTGGATATCTGGCAGCCCTGAGAGGTATATCTCTGCGTAAAAACTCATTGCTCTGAGTTTTTGCCAGTCGGGAAAAAGCATCACTGTGTGTCTACCTGCTCAGCAAACTGCAGCCACACCCTGTGCGGCATGCTCCTACACAGCCCCAGTGACGGATCTTTCCAAAACAGCCTTACTTACACTAGTGTCAATGGTACTTTCATCTCCTCCAGAGAATCTCAGCTCCACATCTAGGTGCCCGGATGGACACTGTACATTTCAGCAGAACACTCTCAATGCTCTGCTGTCTCCCTCCAGCTACTCTGCAGAGCATTCCCAGCTGAGTCTGCAGCAGCTGCTCTATGGCCTTCATTGTATCTGGCATATGGTGGGCATTCAGTGAATCTGAAGAAATAAACTGGTGACCTAGAAGTTTTTGCTTTGGTTTTTTGTGTTGTTTCCTGTTTGTTTGTTTTTGATAAAAAGTCTCACTTTGTCGCCCAGGCTGGCCTCAGGCTTGCAGGCGATGCTGCCTGGGATTATAGCACGTGTGAGCTGCTACACTCATAGACCTCGGGTTTTTTATGGCATTCTTTCTCCACTGTCCCAAGTGCCCAGAAAAAGACCTCAGGGTTATACCTTGTAGAAAGTGGGCCATGATCACAAGTCTGAGTCACTATCTAGCAGAAATGACAAGCTGGTCATAAAACTATGACCCAAAGACCAGCTCTGAACACATCCACGGCTCACTTATCTTCTACACTACGGGTACTTACAATATATTAAGTGCAGTCAATGGGCACCTTACACTCTAAAATCAGTACTCACTCTAAGGCCAAAATACCTACTGCTTGGCCATTTGCAGTAGAAGAGCATAGACTGAAGCTGGTCAGCTAGGTGCACACAGAACATCTCTAGGTAGCCAGAGGGATGGACTGAGTGGCTCCAAACAGCACAACTACAGCAAAAGCCCATGCTCAAAAAAACCAAACCAAACAAACAAAAAAACGTTAGCAAAAGTAGTCATGCTAACTTGCATTAGCTCACTAGCTTTATGGAGCACAATGGCACTCACTGCTGCTGCATTGGCCCTGATGTCTCCCCCCTCCGCGTCACCAGGACAAGTTACCGTCAATACTCACCTTGCAGTTTCTAGGGTCTTTATGGCCTTATCAGTGTCCCCTTGGCTTTTATACAAACACGCCAGCTCAAACAGAGTGAACGGCACCAGATAGTGGTCATACTTCAGTAGCTTCTCACTAAAGAAGCAAATGAGAATCAATTAAGTCTTAACAGAACACAAAAAGTACCATTTGAAACACGTATCATTCTTCACTTCCCAGACAACACTGAGACTATCACAGAGGAAGGCTGTGGTCACAGCTATGGAACTGAACACCCTAGGGAATGAAGTATGCTTCCATACGAAATCGTTAGTTCCTTAACGTACAGCCAGCACTGGTGCAGCACCACCTCTCAGGCAGATCAATACACACAGACCTTCGAGATGACCCTCGAGAAGACGAGATCAGCTTTGAGAGCATGTGGCTCTAAAGTTAGTAATAAGGAAGTCTCCTTAGTTTTGTGTTTAACAAGGCATCAATTTCCTTCATACTTAAGGCTTAGAATTCTTCAAAACGTCAATGACTACATGGCTGGCAGTTCCGTTTCAGCATCATTTTGAAAACTAGAAATTCAGGAAAAAGACTGAGTAACAAACAGTCTTTTAAATCTAGAGCAAATTGTTTCTCTAGTTCTAACTGCAATGGATTTTTCATTTTTGGTGGTGGATAAGTACATAAAAATATATTGACGATTAAAGCATAAACTCCAATGCAAAACCCCACAGCTACCATTCTGAATGGCTACTCTGTTCACTGATTTGTATAGTGTTTGTGCCAGGTTAACTTTAGTGTGTAATATTTATTTTTATTTGTAACTTTTTAAGTAAAGTTTAAAATAAATTAAACATAATGACAATAATCTATAGCTCAGTTTGCCAGGCTATAGCCCAAACTACTCTCAGATGCCAAGGAGAAGTAAGAGCAAGACAGGAAGACTAGTTGTGCTGAACCTGCCCTGGGGTCTGTAGAGAGACCTGAGACTTTGAGTCTCAATGGCCAGGCAGGAGATGAGGCCCTAGACCCATAGAAAGCAATGGCTAGAGCGGAACACCTTAAGCTTGGAATGTAGAATCTGTCCTTTGGAGAAAGCAGATTAGAAGAAACCCACTCACTGGCAAGGGACAAGACAGAGACGAAGGCCTCCTTTTGCCAGCACTTTTGAAATGAAGAAAAAACAAAACACATCTCTTTGGAAATTAACAACACATAGGCCAGTCCTCACAGAAATTTGCAATTCAGTTTTACACTGCTCAAGAAGTCCAAACACTGCTAAACATGATATTAACACGACGGTGGCTTTGGTAGAAGCCAAAATAAGTGGTATAGGAAAACTCTTCCAAAACTTAACCCCACTGAAGGGGATTTCACAATCCAGACCCTGGAAAGCACAGGAGCAAATGCCTCCCTGTGAGAGGCAATGAAACAAAGCAGGCAGCACACACGGTCACTGTTGTCGCCAGTAAACTAGAACGGCGTATATAGTTTCCTAGTGTTCTCCAAATATAGTATACGACCCTATTTGGGAACTAGAAAATGTGTCCTACATTCTCATAAATACTGTCACGAGGGAGGACACTGTGTGGCCTCCATCTTCATGGTGTGCAGTGTTTTCAAAAACACAGAGCCAATGTTTAAAAACCAGGAGATCTGACTGGGCAGTGGTGGTGCACGCCTTTAAACCCAGCACTCAGGGAGACAAAGGCAGGCTGGTGTCTGTGAGTTCAAGGCCAGCTAGGTCTACAAGAGCTAGTTCCAGGACAGGCTCCAAAGCTACAGAGAAACCCTGTCTCGGAAAAACAAACAAACGAAAATCAGGAGATCTGACTTTAGATGCAGCTTCCACTTCTTTCTGTAGAGACCACAGTTGCTGGGCCCACACTGTGCAAAGTGAAGAGTTACATAGTCACAGTCTTTAGAGAAAACAGGGGTTCCCAGTTCACCCACAAGCATTCAGCCTTGCTCAGACTCTCATCAGGTCGGCACTGTCATTGCTAGAAAGAAAGATGAGCGTATATACAAGAAATGGGTCATCTTTAAACAGTGAGTGGAAATACACAAAGCCATATTCCATGCAGGCCATAGCTTGGCACATCACTTTGCCTCCGAGACCCCTGAAGCCACAACTTGAACCCAGGCTGGCTCTTACCTTTCCACAATGTGGTTGAAACACAACTCAGCTTGCAAGGGTCGCTCTAAGTTCTTGAGGCAGCATCCCTTCAGTAATTTTACCAAGCACTCATCATCCACAGAGTCAGCAGAGTCTTAAAACAACAAGAAGAAACAACAGGGGTAAGAGTTCATTGTTTTCTGTGGTGCCTGGGATGAACGCTAGCTAGTGCCTCATCTATATGAGGCGAACACCCTGAGCGGCCTTGCCAGCACAAAAATACTTGCCAGAAATCCTAATTGAGAAGAAAACTAACTGATGTTGGGCTTTAGGGGGAACCTTTTAATAATAAGTTTACTAACCTACTACATAAAACAATGGAAAGGCTTGTTCAGAAGAACACTGAACTTACACATTCTACGTCATCCATCTAGGGAGACTGCACAGGCAGAATTTTTAGGTGGTCATAGTAAATTCTGTGCCCTTAGCTACAACAGGAAATCTGATCTCTAAATAAAGAATGAGCTTCATTAATTCTCTCAGAGGTAAAGGAGGAGGAAGCAGGCTGTCTCCTCCTGTTGTTTTGGCTTCTAACCGCGCTGGCGTCCGCGCAGGAGAGGGTAGCACCTCCATATGGAGAAGCAGATGGCCTCCCAGCCGTTCAAAATGCAGGAAGCAGAAACCTCTCTTCCAGACCATTATGTTCACAACCTAGCAATTCTCCCAGGTTATGTTCTTTGCGGGGAGGATTATGCCACGAAATGGTTCTGAAATACAGGAAAGGCACCTAAAGTCACCACAAACGGCCATGCTCCGGGAAAATGTCAAGGGTTTCCTTTTCCTATCCAGACCCCTGTCTTCTCCAGCGCAGTCTGGAGATGTGTCAAGCAGAGTGAGCCACATGGTGTCGTGGCTATCTGTCAAAGGTAGCCACGCCACGTGTTCTGTTCGTGAAGATTTTTCTGCTTTCTTCTTTTGCAAGTGACAGGCAAAGAAGTCACTCCAAGACAGACTGCTAATTTACACCTTTCCGGCTGTGACAGCAGTGTGGAGGGGCGGTAAGGGGGAGAGGACTGGATCCTGGGAGTCTCCACATTATAGCTGCATGCTTTGGGTTCGAGTCTCAGACCCCGTCGGTGACACGTGCTGGTGTTTCAGTTGGTAAACCCTCACCTATGGGAAGCAACAGTGCTACTCACCCAACTGGAAGGGGCTCACTTCGCTTCTAAGTGTTAAACACACGAGATTCGCCTTGAACTGTCAAGTGCTAATATGTCATGGGTCACACACTTGGAAAACCACAGATACCAACACCTCTAACCTTTCCTACTATGAACTTGGAACCCCTTACCTTACATCCTCCCACTCGTAATCCACACTTCTCTCAGGGAGTTAGACCCAAGCCCAAGCCGGGTCCACACTGGCCACTACCTTTCCGTCTCATTTCTGTGCCTTCTATTGAATTCTGAGAAGCAGTTTTCTAATGTTCTGACAACATCTAGTTGCTCAATGAATGATGTTTGAGGTGGCACAGACAATGACTACTAAAAACCCAGTAGGGGCACTCTGTGGAGATCTTAAGTTAGCAATGTGACAGGCCTTCATATGCCACCTCTTCCACAAACTCAGAAGCAAAGCCCAGTTCCCCTGACCACAGCACATTATCACATGATCACTCCCCATCATGACCTGCACTCGTACACAAGAGGAAGAGCTGAATTGGAGATAAGGCTGCTGAGATGCCCTGAGGCCTGAGTTGGATCCCAAGGACCCACACCGTGGGAGGACAGTACCAGAACCCACAAACTCTCCTCTCACACACACACACACACAAACACACACACAAACACACACACATACACAGAGATAAATAGGGTTTGAGACGTTTTTGTTTGTTTAAATCACAGGAACAATGCCCATGCTCACAGGCGGCATAGCAAGGCTGCTGATGTCCTAAATGTGGGCAGGCTACGAAAGACAGACATCTGATAACGACAAAAATATCCACACTGAGCATCAGAGAAACACACTGCAGCACCGAGAGGGAAACATGGGAGCTGGCCGAAACGGGAGAAGCGGCCAGGCCATCGCACCTTCCTTTATGTAGCCGACTCTGTTTGCTATTAATGTCACCACACAGATTAATCACAATGACAGACAAAGCGGATCTGCTGCTGACTTCTGGCTACATGATGAATTTGGTTAGAATCCCAAGGAAAACAGCACGAAACTTACCGCCACGTGCCGACGCTAAGCATGTCACCACGTGCTCTCGCATCTAGCTGTACCCTTTTGTTGTGGATGACAACCTTTACTTACCAGAGCCAGGCCCTACAACAGCCAATAGTGCCTGCTACCCTCTGCCCTTTAACCACAACTGACAGATAGAAAACCAGAACCATATCTGGTATGGTATCTAATAATGGGCAGGGGTAGAAGCCCTCACAACCTCAGGCTTGGAACTTCACTCAGTTTTCCAATCAAGATCCCCACACTCACTCTGAAGAATGGAAGTTTAATTAACCGAGAGCCAGAAGTTTTAGGGCAGGGAAGATAATGTTCCTACATAAAACAACGGTCCTCAAAATCATTATAAACCTAATGTGTATTAAGATAGAGGTGACCCTGACAATAAACCAATTCTTTCGCCTGGAGGAGAAACAGAGGACAGGACTGTCGGCTGCTATTTAATTTTGTTTTATGCATGACTGTTTTGCTTGCACATATGTCTGTGCATGGTATCCATGGGGTCCAAAATAGGGCACAGACTGTATTGGGTGTCTGAACATAACATGATGAACCACTCAAAACACAGGACAGTGGCGTTAGAGCATACTGAGACCTAACTGTCACCGAGCCAGTATTGAGAGGTAAGAACTTCAAGAGGATGGCAATGTGTGCTGTGTGCCTCAGTCTGCCATGCGACAAGGCAGCAAGAAGGTCCTCATCAGCTGTAGCACCTGGATCCTACAGCCCCTAGGCTCCAGACCTGTGGGAAACACGCTGGTTTTCCTTCATCCATCACCCGGCCTATGATATTCTGTTATAGCAGCAGAAAAAGAAGACCAGGTCCTTAAAAACAAAAACTTTAAACTGGCCCATAATGGCTATGCTATAAAAGTGGAATAACATCCTACATGGCCTCTTGTGACAGACACCCATTCTTTGGTGCATCAGGAGGTGCCATCCTCACTCCATCTTGATGACAAGCACCCAGACAGCAGAAGCTCCAGCCTTGCTCTTGAGATGCACACAGAACGACATGGGCAGATATGCCCCCGGGAAAGACCAGAGAGGCATCAGAGCCAAGACAAAGACCCTGCACACTTACTCTGAGTTTGCAGAGCTGCCTCAGCCTTCTCCACAGTCACCAAGAGGTTTTCAGAAAGGTCCTTCCTTTTGGCTACTATTGAAAAGCCATTCCAGACGTACATCATCTCCTAAGGAGGAAGGATGGAAAACCACATATGAGGTGTCTGCTAAGGACTTCAGCATGACAGTCGGGATCTTGTTCTAAATTTCTTCACTTGGAATTCAGTGACATAAGTTCCCCTGGTTTATTATATATATATTATATATATATGCCTTGTCTTTCACACTCTGAGGTAAGCAAGCATATACCTTATACTCATTCATTCAACAAACACATTAATTATCTACTAGCATACAATCCTTTGGATAGAACAGAGATACAGAAGTAAAATAGTATTTTAAACTGACACTATAAACAATTTTGTTTAATGTAAACTTTTGTTGTTACTTTTAAGTAAAGGGAAATATTTTAAAATGTCTACTAATTGTTTACATAAAGTGTTTCCAAGCATATCACTAGAAATGATCATTGGAATATTTATTTTACTGGGCTCATGTTCTTTTATATCATTAAAAACATGTGTCGGCCCAGTATTGTGATCCAATATGCAGAAAACACGTTTGTTTAAAGGCCATATGGCCGAATGACAGCTCCTGAAATGTAAACTAATGGCTTCTCGTTGCAGATTATATTTAATGGGCTAACAGATGAGAATTTTTTTTTGGATCAAAAGCAAATGTGTTTTTGCTTGAAAATATTTTTCTAATGTCCAGATAGTGCAGTTCATATTTTGAAGGGTATACAATGAGCATGAATTTTTAAAATACAACAGATACTGTTTGAGAATCTTCTGAGCCAGAGCCGTCATGGAAATGAGGCATCAAATGATGGTGTCACAGGCTTGCTTTACGGCACTGGAAGCTAGGGACACAATTCAGGAATGACATTTTTAAACTGATGATTTAAATTTCTTTATGAGTGTAGTATTTATCCAAGGGAGAAGCAAGCTTGGTTTGAAATTTTTATGAAAAAACAGGCTGTGGCAACATCCCTCGGTATGAACAATTCTAGTGAATTCTTTGTCATTGTATACCCACCAACCATCAGTGATTCAAAGCATGACAGAGCCTCATACACACCAGGGTCTAAGTACTAAGGTAGACAAAGAGAGATAATGGTCAAGTAAAGTTTCTGGAAAGTTCTCTGACACAGAATCTCCCAATGCAAACCACTTGATAGCAATGAATGTGGAACAGGACTAAAGCTAATCAAGACAACAATAAGCACCAACCGGGAGAGGGGTTTGCGGTCTCTGTGTTTAGCACAATGATCTTGTTATTGTCTGTGCTCAAGACACAATTATAGGCCCATCATATTCCTACCTCATCCTGTCGGTCTAATCATAGGGTTCTGTGGGAAACACCCGGTCTGAGTGCTACCAGCTGCAGGCTAGCGCCTATCTGACCCCTGTCAGGGGCTGTATTCTTATTCCTCTTAAAATACACAAAGAACTTCTGAGAGTCAGCAACAAAACAAAAATCACCCAATGAAACAAGAATGATACGAACAATGGAGAAAAAAACTAAAAATGAATGAGCAGAGGAAGACACTGAAAAGTGTTAATATAGAAATGCAAGTTAAAAGGATGTAGTATCAGCCGTTTGAATTGATACGGTACGGGGGTAGAAATTTAATGTTATCCCCTCTACCCAAACATTAACACACAGCCTTCAACTAAGAATCCCAGGTCTTTGAAAACATTCTCAGAGAATGACATGTGCATGTCAATGATGTTCATTGCAGCGATGCCTATGACAGTAAAAAACGGGAAAACGGCACATAACTTTCAAAGGAGAATGATTAAATAATCCAAGGTACAGAGGTCTCACGGAACCAGCCCCAGAGGAGGACTGTGACACCGGGGTGCACTGAAAACTTCCTGGGCCAAGGCTGAGAGTCAGGCAGAGCAGCATAGCCAGCACTCTCGAAAGAAGGCTTTGTCTAAAATATTCGAGTCAATGGTGTTTTCGCAGAGGCTTTGCCAAAACAGAGGGGTGATGAGGAGGGTGAACTCCAGTGACACAGGGCCCCCTGCAGTAGAACACACTAGAAGGGGTTCCTCTCTGGTGGGAGAGCCACGCCTACGAAAGGCTGTAATGCAAAAGGGCGTGGCACACCGCAGCCACGAGTCTTCCTTGTTTACAATCCCACATCACAATGGCACAGGGTGGTCGGGCATTCCCTGTGCAGCCCAAGCCGGCCTCAAATCTGCAGCAACTCTCTGGCCTCGGCCGCCCAAGTGCTAAGATTACAGGTATGAGTCATCCCGCCCAGAATAAACAAACTCCAGATCAAACAAACTATATTCTTGGAAAATTATTCTCTAAAGGCTTTCTTTTACCCTTTTACATAGCTATTAGAAAATATAAAACTGAATTTGTGGTTTGTTTTGTAATTCAGTTTCACTTCAGTGAAGCCGTGTTCTCCCTTTAGGCCTGAACGTCCTCATCTGAAACATGGAACTGAGACCATATTCTTACCTTTATGATGAAAGTCAAATGGCGTGTCTTTTTTGGATTTGCCTTTATCACAATGTCTAGGACATATGAACTGATCAAAAGGCAACAGGTAAAATTTTCAATGTTTTAAAATTACTTTATATATGAATAGAAAAATACACAATAGTTCTATAAGCTTCCCATCCAAAGCTAAGTACATTCCTTCATGCTCTCAATAGTGACTTTATCTCTAGCATGGAGACAGTGAATAGAAGCAGATACCAGGGCAGGTAAGACGAGCTTCCCCGGGGCTCCTGAGGAGGGTGAGTACCGGCGTGCCTTCCTCACAGCGAACTTCTCGGTTGGGAGAGATTTCCCCGCGATCCTCTGCTTCAAGCCGTCTACCTGTCTGTGGAGAGACCGTGAAGAGGGCAATGAGCACACATCATTCACAACTGGGCTTTTCACACACACACATCATAGGCCAGTAGCAGCCGGGAACCTGTTCCAAACGCACATTATCGGGCGTTCCCCCGAGCCGGCAGTCCTAAGGTTGGGACCAGCAATCTCCATGAGGACACATATTCAGGTAATATGGGACACACAATTCCAAGAGAGCCAGTAACTAACATATTTCCTTCCAGTCATCTTAGCTGGCGTCCTACAGGTGTCACACACAGTCCAGGCTAATCTAGGCATAAAATTGTCTATTTCCATAAATACACAGAAAAGAGAAGGGAAGAGGCTGTGGGATGATCTTTCTGTGTGCTGTATTTCTCTTGCTATCATTGGTTGATAAGTAAAGCTGATTTGGCCTAAAGCCAGGGATAACATAGCTGACGGGAAAGTCAGACTGAGTACAGGAAAAAGGGTGGAGAGAGAGAGACATGCCAGCTGTTGAGGAAGCAAGACAGGTTAGAAAATGAGGTAACACCATGGCCACGTGGCAATATATAAACTAATAGAAATGGGTTAATTTAAATGTAAGAGCTAGTGAGCAATAAGACTGAGCCATCAGCCAAGCACTTATAAGTAATATTAAGCCTCAGAGTGGTTATTTGGGAACTGGAGGGCAGGAGAGAAACCTCCAATTACATAATGGTGTACCAACGTGAAGCTCTCAAATTTCCATAAGGCCTGAAAAAGCTTAAAAAGGAGCTTCTAAATACACAATAATGGAGCTAAAAACAGCTTCCTAGTTATGTCTCTTACAAGGGTGATAGTACAGAGATGCCACAACATGCAGGCTTGAGCACAGCGTGGCAGATTCCTGAAAGCTGGGCAACAGTTGCATGGTGGATTTAGCGTTTGCTCATAGAGACAAACAAGTCTAAAAGATCCACAGTAAAAGCAGTCCAGATGGAAAAACCTTTAAACAGGTTCCAGTGTGTTTTACAATGTGTGTAGGCTTAAGAAAGAAAATGGATATAAGTAGTTGTAGAAATAAATACAATTGTTTTAAAAAACAAAATAAAAGTCTTTAAAGAGACAGTAAAAATAATATAAAAGAAAAAGTCATATAAATATGGGAAATACACAGAGAGTCTGGAGCCTATGTGTTATTGTGTTGATTTTGAATTTTTTGATAGCTGATGGACAAGAGCTGTTGAGAGAGATATGATTGAAAGAGCGACTAATAAAAAAAACCCAACATAAATGTTTTATAAACGCCTTGGTTTTAAAACGAAAGTCAAAAATATATTTGTAAAATGGAACTTAAAAGATGCGTTGCTTTGGAGAAGTTGTTTTGTTTCCACAGGAAACAAGAGGCTATGGATACATTACAGATTAAGATGGACCAGCTGTGATCAAGACCACCTGACCTTGTCAAGTGAAATCTATCAATAAAGATTATAACTAATCTTCTCAGGACTTAGCCATTATCTCAAATTTTCTCAGGAACCCTAACGATACTTTGTTCACAGACAGCAGGAAGCAGTTTGGAGACACTGTTGTCTACATTCCCCAGAGTTGGGTGTATGGATGGTCTTTGGTTATTTGGTGGGTTATGGACATTTGTTATATTTAAGGGAATATAGGAAGGTATAATAAAATAAATTTAAAGCTAATTTTGTTACAAAGTATGTATGTTTCTATTCTTGTTTAAATTATTTTTGTATATTATTACAAATTTAAGGTTATTTTTGTTATACTGTATATATGTTTCTACTTCTGTTTAAGGTACTTTTATATATTGATACAAATATAATGTTACTGTCCTTATGCTGCACATATGTTTTCTATTTCTGCTTAAGGTATTACCTATACAGGTCATACCTATAAAACTTCTTTAATTATGCAATATGAAGTTTTAGTCCTTAAAAGCTATTCTGGCTAATAAAGAAATACAGGCTAATAGTGACCCATATCTATCAAATTTATAGTTATGTTAGATTTTCAAGGTAATACAGAGAAATAGTTCAGATAGGTAATCTTCAAACACTTCAAAGACCTATGGAATATGGCATTCATATGTCTTAAAAACTTAGACTTTTATCGACAGTTAGACACATCTGATCCTGGCAGCACCAATTATTTTAGGGGTATGATAGGCCTCAAAAATGTTCTTTATGGGGGCTGGAGAGATGGCTCAGAGGTTAAGAGCATTGCCTGCTCTTCCAAAGGTCCTGAGTTCAATTCCCAGCAACCACATGGTGGCTCACAGCCATCTGTAATGGGGTCTGGTGCCCTCTTCTGGCCTGCGGGCATACACACAGACAGAATATTGTATACATAATAAATAAATAAATATTTTAAAAAAATGTTCTTTATGGAGTTTTCTTTCAATGTGGCAATACTAGCCATTTTGGCAAGAAGTTACTCTTTCCTGGACTGCTTGATAATATGTTGTATAAACTGGACATGCAGGACCCACAGGAAAATGACCACCACTGAACTCTGTTAAAACAAGGCAGAATGGTCCTTCAGAGTTCCTGCTTTACAGAAGAAACTGCCAGGCATTCTGCGGGACACAGAAGAAAGTGACTGACGAGCTGCCAATAATAGACAGGGCAGCCTTTCAAACTTCCTGCTTCACTGAAAAGCCTGCCAAATGCTATGGGCCTGTAGGCTGAAAATGGATGCCCCAATGTAGCAAAAACCTTTGGGTGACTGTCCAGGCAGTCAAATATCTCTGTGATTTCTAGAGTTTTGGAAGTTGCTTGCAATGCACTTCCTGTTTACTCAGGTAATATTATATCCTTCCGGGGTCTTTGATGGAGTTGAAGACTAGACAGTTATAACTGTTTTCCTTAGTTATGATAAAAGATAAATTAGATATGAAACTTTAGACTTACAAAGATAGAATAGATGATAGAGTATTTTCTTTAATTTTGCCAATACAAACAGACTAAATATTGTAACTGTGATTCTTACTTAATACTTGTTTTTGTTTTGTTGTATACAATTTTACTATGTTAAAGTTAAAACCTTCCTTTTCAACTAGAAAGAAAGGGGGAAATGCTGTAGGATGGTCTTTCTGTATGCTGTGAATATGTTTTGCCCCCATTGGCTGATAAATAAAGATGATTTGGCCTATAGCCAGGCAGAACATAGCAAGGTGGGAAAGCCAAACTGAATACAGAGAAAAGAAGAATGGAGGAGAGAGAGACGCCAGTCAGCTGACAAGGAAGAAAGATACGTAAATAATGAGGTAATGCATGTGGCAATATATAGATTAATAGAAATGGGCTAATTTAAGTGTAAGAGCTAGCTAGTAATAAGTCTGGGTCATTGGCCAAGCATTTATAAGTAATATTAAGCCTCAGAGTGGTTATTCGAAAACTGGCGGGCAGGAAAGAAACTTCCAATTACAGGAACCGTGTAAATTGGTACATTTCCTGCTTCTCTCTGCAGATATTACACAGATCTATAACATAATGTATCCCAGAAGACAACCATCCACTTATGCATATTTGAGATAGGTAACCAAATATAGATGATTTTGTAAATAATCATTTTAGGAATCATTTTCTAAAGTCTAAGAAATTTGGGCTGGGAGATGATTCAGTAAGAATATTGGCAATGCATGAAGAACTGAGTTCAAATCCTCGGAACCCAGGTTGGTTCCCTGGAGACAGGAGACATAAGGGGCCCCAGGATTTGCTGGCCAAGAGCCTGGCTCCAGATTCAGTGAGACCCTGGAGAGAATAAGGAAGTGGAGTGGAACTCCTAACGGCATCCTCTGTCCTCTGCACATGTCTGGGTATGCACACACACTCCTATACATGATGCACACAGACACACTGCCCGCCCCCCAAATCTAAGCACATGAGAATGAAGCTAGGATAGACAGAGACTACATGTTCCTGGAAGAGACTATGCTTGCGGAGTCTCTTTGTTATGCATAATTTTCTGAGTGCATAAACAAGGGAAAGGATTCAAGAAAATAACCGGTTACATCACTGAAAGAATCAAACGAGGAGGAAGAGAACCTTGGTGTGAAAGAGCAGGAGCAAACTCCTGATAACTAGCTCTAGCTCTAGAAAACAAGTACAAGGCATGTTTCCATGATTCCCAGACATGCAAACACATCTGAAAATCATGCTAAAGAATGACGGGCTGGCTCTCAGCTAAGTGTATTATTCTGAGCACGTCCACATTGGTGAGTAGAGAAATTAGAAGCTAGGGGAGTAGAGAGTGAAGGGAAGAAGTCAGATGTGTCTAACCCCCCAGGGTCCCTGTGACAGAAGCAGTATTGTGCTCACCTGAACAGAGCCACCACGTTCTCATTGGTCACTGCCACCTCCTCCTCCGGAAGCATGCTGAGAATGGCAGCTTTCAAGAACACATATGTTGCCTTGAGAAACAAAGACAAGGGCTCACTAGAGAACATGAGATTTTAGCTTGCACACAGAAGTGACCTAGAACCCTCCCACACGTCACATTTAAAGGTGTCAGGTGAGCTGTCTGTTTCAACAGAGTCCCAGCACTAAGAGGGGTGAGTGGATATGGGGCTCCCACGTCTAACCAGAAGCTATTTGCAGTTGACACTACTGGGAAAGGGGAACCCGGCTTCCACAATAGAGTGTCACTGGGTACACTGACTAAACTCCCAGAGCAGGACGCAGCTCCATGCGAGGAGGAGCTGGCCAACATAAAACGAACTCCATGTTTTTGGGTTTTGTTTAGTTGGTTTTATTGTGTGTGTGTGTGTGTGTGTGTGTGTGTGTGTGTGTGTGTGTGTGT
>JABTXL010001671.1:3048811-3061292 GCA_025134845.1 Neodon shergylaensis | reverse complement strand
TGTGTGTGTGTGTGTGTGTGTGTGTGTGTGTGTGTGTGTGTGTGTGTGATTTTTGGTTTGTTCTGAGACTTTTGGTTTATTTATTCTTTGTGGGTGGTTTGATTTTCATTTTTGTAATTTAAGGTGTTTTTTTTTTTTTAAAGAAAGGGAGAGAACATAAGTTGGGTAGGTAGGGAGGATCTGGGAGGAGTTAGGGAAGGGAACGTGATAAAAGTATGCTGTATAAACCAAATATTTAATTTACAAAATGAAACAGACGCAGGCTTTAGCTCTCTGCTCAGACTGAAGTGCTGAAGCGCTCTGATGAAGCAGGGTCCAATGGCATGTCTATCATCCCAGCACTTGGGAAGCTTAGGCAGGAGGCTGCCACAAGTTTAAGGTCAACCTGGGATTCACAGTGAGCTCCAGGCTAGCCTTGGCTACAAAGGGAAATTCTGTCTCAAAAAAAGCGGGGGGAAAAACAGGTGCTCAAATACATCTACACAGTTTTCAAAACTGATTAAAAAATATCACTAACTATTAAAAAAAAGTTTGTTCCAGATGACAGTAAGTTTTCAGTGGTCATTTTCCTATGACAGGAACACGCCATCATGGGTAGGAAAGTGGGCAGAACAAACAAAAATCGTCATCTCTTCCTCTCAACTTCTCAAAAATGGCTCATAGCTAACTTTAATTATCACCAAAAACTTGGTCAGGGCACTGGAAGTCTACAAAGATCACCAAGATCACAATACTGATATGGGAGATTGTAAACCCAGATGCCGTTTATCCTGGCAGTAGAAGGCCTCTGTTGGACAGCACTTTGGGGGACTTTTTACGCCTGGAGTGCTGAGGACAGCACCACGATTCTGTACTAGCTAATCACCGCCACCCCCTCCTCCTGCAGGTCTCTAAACTGAGCAAAGTGTCCACACCAGTGTCTTGAAAAATCGATCTTAAACGACAAACACCGTAGCCAAGCAGCAACAGAAAATGCGGACAGCAGTAGGATTTACCTTGGACCATTTACTCTCTTTGCAGAGTAGGTCTGAATAATAATACGCCTGCATCCAATTCTGCTGGTATATGTAAATCCACATTAATTCCCAGTAACAGAGATGGTGAAACTGTTTCCACTCTTCTTGAACTGAAATGCATTTTCGAAACGTTTCTTGAGCCTATAAGTCAATTGCATAAAGCTGATCATCCAGATATTAGACAAGGAGATAATAACCTAATGGAAAAATACATAAAACACTTTGTACAGAGAGAACAAAAGCATCACTCAGTAAGCCACTCAATATGACAGTACGTTCTCTTCCTTATGTGCGATGATACAGTTAGATTCTGCCGTGTAACTTCACTTTGTGAGGGGACCTTGTACTTTATAACATAGGAATAGAAAAGCCCTTTCCAGTGAGAGAGAAATGCCAAAATTCTTTCATAAAACACAGGCCACAACAGTGTAAGAACCTCACTGATCAAAACACACTTTAAAAAAAAATTCCAAACACTGGGTAGGCAAAGAGAAAGTACTGCTGCCCACAAATCAGCAGAAGGTTTTATCAGAAAAATTGGTAAAGATGTAACCAGGCAAATCGGAGAAAAGAATAAACAACCAATAAATATATAACAAATTCACAAACTGGTTAATCGAATTTGAAACTTTGGGCTAGGCATAGCTTAGGGGCAAAGCACTTGGCCAGCATACACAAGACCCTAGATTTGACAAGCACAACAAATAACAATAGTAAGAATGAAATTAAGTCAGAAATTCAATTCTTTTTTTATGCTCATCATCTGGGCAAAAAAAAAAAAAAATTAAAGGACAGAGACTTCCAGAGTTGACAAAGAGTACTAAAAATATAGATTCTCATGTTTAAAGATTTATTAATTTTTATGTGTATTTGTGAGTGCCCACACCACACACATATTGCACCACATGCATGCCTGGTGTCCACAGAGGCCAGAAGAGGGTGTCAGATCCCTTGGAACTGGAGTTATAGGCAGCTGTGAGCCACCTGATGTGGGTGCTGGGGACTGAGCCTGTGAGAAGAGCAAGTGCTCTTAACCACTGAGGTATCTCTCCAGCCTGTTCCTCATTTCTTTACAGAGGTTTACGACTCTTCGGTAAGAGAGGCGATTTGCCTGGATGGTAAGAATGCAAGCACCACGTGACCCAGAATCCTATCCCAATGGATCTGTGCACAGAAATGCACACATAACAGTGGCTTAGTGATCAGTCACTAGCAGCCGTTCTGAGCCTGAGGGGTCTGCAGGCTGCCCCTAAGCACAATAAACTTGGCATTCTTGTATCAAGGATGGCCCGTGTCTGTGTCTCTCTCTCTCTCTGTCTGTGTGAGTGTGTTTTTAAGTCTCCAGCTTAAGTCCTGGCTCACATACCATCTTGTAGTGGTCCGGGCGCTACAGGACGTTCGGCTTTTTACAAGTAGCCACTTTAGTAAGTATAAATATCCATCTCATGAAAGGAAATAGAGCCATCAAAATAAACAAGAGACTTAAATACACTGACCTGGAGGAAGATCTAGGGTTAATATGAATAGAAACAATGTTTGCTCTCATTTGTGTAGAAGGATACACAGATACACACACCTTCTTCTCTTGTACATCAAGGGAATTAACCAACTAGTGCCTCTGACGAGGAACCAGTGCAGTTGCATGGGAGGCAAAAGATAGGTTCCAAAACCTATGCAGAAACAGATACTCCTCAAAGCTTTCTGAAACCTCTTAGATTGCCCATGTGTTATTTTATACATTCTTTAAAAATATTTTATACATTCTACAATAAACTATTTCACATACTTTATGCATAAACATGAATTGAGGTAAGTTACTAAATATGGCAACATATGTGTACAAAGTAAAAGCGTGGCTTTTCAGAATTATATTACCTATTTAATGGAGGAGGGTCATATGTCTATTGGTTAATAAAGAGACTGCCTTGGCCCTGATAGGACAGAAAATTAGGTAGGTGGAGTAAACAGAACAGAATGCTGGGAGAAAGAAGCCAAGTCAGTCAGTCGCCATGATTCTCCCGCCGGAGACAGACGCAGGTTAAGATCCTCCTTGGTAAGCCACCAGCTCATGGTGCTACACAGATTATTAGAAATGGGTTAATCAAAGATGTGAGAATTAGCCAGTAAGAGGCTAGAACTAATGGGCCAAGCAGTGTTTAAAAGAATACAGTTTCCGTGTAATTATTTCGGGGCATAAGCTAGCCATGCGGGCGGCTGGGTGCAGGGGATGCAAACCCGCGCTTGTATTACTACACCTATTTCTTTATGTTGAGTGAGTAAGTGATGCATACAGACAGTGCCCCAGACAACCCTTGCTGGGCTAGCTACCTTCTCAGCATTGCCTTTCAGCAGCTCGATCCGGGCGTGGTAGAACAGTATGAGTGAGCCCTGCGGAGAAAGGAGAAACACACTTGAGCAGACCGTGGCGGCTGGGCCGCGGCTGACAGACACCTGAACAGTGAGCATACATTTGGGAACTGCTGAAGGAAGGGCGCGAGGAGACTCTCTGCTTCCACCACGTTCACTTCTCCTGTACCTGGAAATGGAACAGACACGGCTCAGTGCTCAAAGACATGGTACATATTTACAACCAACTCGCAAATGTCACTATACATACACAGCAAACACAGACAAGATGAAGGGGATTATTTTGTCTTTGTTTACATCTGAGAAGCACATGATCTAAAGAGTTCTAGGGAAGACAAATTCTTAAGAATGGAGGTGGCTACTGCAGATCCCCACTGGTATTTCTACTTTTCAAGACGTCAACTTACTTTACCTCTAAATTTAAATTTATAAAAATATTGAAAATCTAACATGAATGTGGTGAAATTTAGCACCTTAATACATAAATCTTAATTGAGAATAGACTGTCACTCCAGTACCAGGGGATCCAATGCCCTCTTCTGGCCACTGTGGGCACTAGGCATGTACATGGTGCACAGGCATACATGCAGACAAAACACTCACACACACAAATTAAATACATACATAAATATAAGTAACTTTAAAAAATGTTCAGTGAGAACAACCAGTCAAGTGTCTCTGCCAAAGATGACTATGACAAATCTATCTTCCAACTCAAAAAAGCCAAAGGTAAACAGCTGGAGCTCTTACCAAGAATAAGGGAGATGTAGGTGTGGAAAGCCAGGATGGTAAGGCAGCAGAGTGGGGACCGCATGCTGCTCCCCGATGCACCTTCCCGCAGCTGCAGAAGGCCCAGGTCCTGCGGAGAACAATTGCATCACAGAAAAAAAAATCCGACTGAAAAAGCACGTTTATAAATTTTCACATGTCATTCCTATGTCCTGCCCTCCGTGAACGTTGGTGTTTTTTTCACCAACTTGGAATAATGGTACTATTTAAACAGAAACAAACTTCCCATTTTAAACTGGCAGGAGACAACCTGGCAAAACCTCTGCAATTGCTCACTTCACACACAGAGACAACTGAAGGGAAAGCTGACATGGGTACAGACTGGTCTGTAAACACGCCTGTTGGGGACCATGCTTAAAACAAGAAGACAGCCCACTGTGAGGAATGCCAATCCCTAGGCAGCTGGTGTGGGCTGTATAGAGAACCTATGTAAGCACAAGCCTTTGAGCAAGCAGTATAGCAAGTCAGTAAACAGACCTCCCCCACAGTTCCTTCCTCCGGGTTCCAGCCCTGACTTCCCTCAAGGACAGACTACAATCTGCAGATGTAAATGAGCCTCTTCCTCCCCTACACTGTGTTTGCTCGGTGTTTCCTCATAGCAGCGACAGTGGTCAAACTAATCATCTCTATTATGTGATCCTATGGAGAGGAATAAATTGCTCATGTCCAAGAAATACTGAATTCCTTTGATAAAATTACTGATTCTGAGTTGGTAGGAACTTGTATCAACAGTAGAGCACTTGCCCAACCACGTGCAACCCCAGGCCTGGGCTTCATCCCCAGCCCCACAGAAAAGATCCCTGCCTGTGGAAAGTCCAAGGTGCTCCTCCCTCCGTCCATGTCTAGGAAGGTGAACATCCAAACTGGCTAGGCTCCCACAAAGCCAGAACTTGAAGTAGGATCAAAACCCAGGGCCATTGTCCTTGGCTTCTCATCCCCATCCCCCGATACTCCCATCCCACCCCACCCCCAAGATCCCAAAGAGAAAAGTGAGAAGGGGAGGATGAGGGAATCTTGGGGAAACAGGATGATTGGGATAAAGGACGGTTGGATAGGGGAGCACGGAAGCACAATTCTTAGTTAAGGGAGCCACCTTAGGGTCGGCAAGAGTCTTGAACCTAGAGTGGCTCCCAGGTGCCCAGGGCGATGTCCCCAGTTAGTTCCTTGGGCAGCTGAGGATAGGGAACCTGAAATGACCCTATCCTATAGCAATACTGACGTATATCTTGCATATCACCATAGAACCTTCATCTGGGGATGGATGGAGATAGTCACAGAGACCCACACTGGAGCACCGGACTGAGCTCCCAAGTTCCCATTGAGGAGCGGAAGGAGGGAGAACATGAGCAAGGAAGTCAGGACCACGAGGGGTGCACCCAACCACTGAGACAGTGTGGCTGATCTATTGGGAGCTCACCAAGGCCAGATGGAATGAGACGGAAGAAGCATGGGATAAAACCAGACTCTCTGATCATGGCGAACAATGGGGGCTGATGAGAAGCCAAGGACAATGGCCCTGGGTTTTGATCCTACTTCAAGTTCTGGCTTTGTGGGAGCCTAGCCAGTTTGGATGTTCACCTTCCTAGACATGGACGGAGGGAGGAGCACCTTGGACTTTCCACAGGGCAGGGAACCCTGACTGCTCCTTGGACTGGAGAGGGAAGGGGAGAGGAGTGGGGGAAGGGGGAGAAGGGTGGAAGGAGGGGGAGGGAAATGGGAGGCGGGGAGGAGGGGGAAACGTTTTTTTTTTTCTCAATAAAAAAAAATAAAAAAAAAAAGAAAATCATCCTGAGGTACAAGCTCAAGATGCTAGACAGGCAAGAACAAAGGATTCTATGCCCGCAGAGACCACCACCCATTGGGGCAGTGAGACAGGAACTCACTCTTTTATGGGATCAGAGTGAGCTCCCTCAAAAAGAAGACTAGATGATTCTGAAATTAGGGACACTTGAGCCTCACTGGGACAGTCTGAGGACACTCTGTGGAAGCGATGGCATTTATCTGAAACCTAGGAGAGGAGGCACTCCTGAGAGAACATCACCCAAAAGCTGCTGGGGAAAAACGCTACAACAGAGAGAAGTGGAAATTCCTGTCCACATGAAGACAAAATGCCGTTCGTACCCTGTTTCCAGAAAATCCAATAAATTCTAGCAGTCTGATAATTCTTGCTGGTAGAAGAGACAGCATCTGTAAGAAAAACAGAAACGTGAGTGTACCTGGGTTTTAGAAAACTTTAACTATTGACAACCCAACGGTTGCCCAAGCTGGTCACAAGTTCAAAAGCTCCTACAAACTAAGCCACGTTAAACTGAGTATGATGCGGTGAGGAGACAAAGCCTGGCCTTCCCATGACCCTCGAAGCACTGTCTTGACTCTTCTTTTGTGAAGAGAAGTGACCTGAAAGTAATTGCGGGCAAGGGCGCTTTCTTTTTTTCCGATTTGCTGTGTTTTGTTGAGATAGGTCTCATCTGCAGCTTAAGCTAGACTTGATCCTGCCTCCTGCTCCTGAGTGCTGGATTACAGGCATGAGCACCATCCTGCTTTAAGCGAGGTCCTAGGTAACGTGGGGGATGCTCTAGCACTGATAGAGGCAGACAACCGCAACAGCTCAGCTCCTTCCCGGGACGTCCCTGGAGGAGAGTGGAGAAGGGACAATCTCCCAGAAATGGCTGTGTGTGTAGTGACGTACCAATTCATGGCTGGAACCAGTGGGCTGGGGCTAGAGAGCCAGGGACTTAGGAGGAAGGAAGAGGTTTTGGATATCGTTCTCTGAATGGAAGACATTGTGGACCAGGTGACCGATGAGGGCTTTAACAGAACGGGCAGTCTATGGAGAAAAGTCCGGACACCCCGACACTGAGCAACGTGCACGATTCTTTTCGCTACTTCATTTTCTAACCAGCTATATCTTGTAAAATTTCCAGATCTCCAAATAACACATTGTATTCAGACAGTCTTACTCACTCTGCATCTCCCCAGAGACTATGAACAATCATTCCTCAAGTTAGATCACTCCCCTGCCCCTGCGTTTTCCACTCCAGAGCTACCATTACCACGATAACAATACTTCCAAGGCAGAAACAGAACAGGTTCTAGGCTCCTCACTACTAAAGGCTTTAACAGTTCAGTCAGGGTGCCCACGCTTCCCTTGCCCTGTGCTATCTAAGTGCATGCAGAACTTGGTAACATTCACGACACAGGAAAACTGGTCCATCAATCAAACAGAGGTAAAGGTTTGGGACGGCATTCAAATACAGATGAGGGAAACTTGGTTTTGTGTACAAAAGATTCCAGTTTCTTTATAAATGCTTCCTTACCAAATTAAAGGCCCCCGTGCCAAGCTTGACACCGCCTTCAAACTCATAGAAGAAGTGCTGCTCCTGTTTGTTCTTCTGAATTACGTGCAGGATGGAAAGGCACTCTCTAGGGTGAGAAAGAAGAGGAGAGCATCAGTTTCCTGGGACTCTGACAAACAAATGTTAAATCAGGTTTTCTACTTGTATTATACACTATAAATATACAAATTGCATTCTACAAATGTCGTTACAAAAATGCAAAATGTGATTGTGATGGCATTTCATTTGTATTTTAATAAATAAAGCCTGCCTGAAAATCAGAGAGTAAAACAGCCCCACTGGTCAGTCTTACAGACCAGGTAGTGGTAACACACACCTCTAAATCCCAGCAGCCACACAGTTGCCATAGAAACCGGGAAGTGCATACCTTTAAACCCAGCCCTAGAGAATTATAAAATGAGAAGAGACAGCTCTTAGGCAGAGTCTCATTCTAAGATTCTTGGAAGCAAGATTGCTATTTCGGACTGAGATAGAGTAAGAGCCAGTGGCTGGCTGTTTTGCTTTTTGGACCTTCAGGTTGAACCCCAATTTATCTTTCTGAGTTTTTATTAATCGTGCTTCATATGATTTTAAGCCCATCTGCTCCCAAAGCTACTGGATAATTCCCACCAAGGAGAAAGGAAGCACCCATTTGTACGGTGTTTAGGGAATAGTGTTTGTAAATTTAAAGGAAAAGAGGGACCAACCATCAGCAAGCTCAATTTAGGAGCCACAGAATCTCGGGGCGTCAACCTTATCCCAGGAAGGCTTCCAGAGTGTTTAGGTCTCCACTGCTGTGAACACATCACAGCCCTGCCCACCACCTTGAAATTCGGGTGCTGCAGGCAAAGATTCCAATTCCCTGTAGCTTCCAGAGACTCACAGAGATAGAGCTTGCTGAGACTTGCCATCACAGCTGCACCGTTTGTCTGAGCTTTTCCCTTTGCAGAAGCAAAAGGGTGTGGGGAGGGGGTGCTGGTGGGAGTGGGTAGGAGTGAGGTGGGGTGGGGGTGCTGCTGCTGCTGCTGCTGCTGCTGGTGGTAGTGGTGTCTGAACCCCAGGCTCTCACTCACTAGGAAAGTGCCCCTAAGCTACATCCCCAGACCCCAGATCATCTTCAAAAGACAAACAATCAAAGGCATGTAAAAAAGTAAGTGGCAACTGCCAACTGGACTGGGAAACAGCCCTTTGAGAAGGGAAGGCAGAGGATGTGTCTCGGTGACAGGACACCTGTATATTGACCCCAAGGCCCCACGTTCCATCCCAGTGCCACAAAGAGCAACACGACAAAATCATAGGGTATAACCAGGTATCTCCTATCACCAATGCAATGTAATATGTAAAGCACAGTTTCCCTTAGGACGCTTTCTAGGCAAATCTAGAAGCTCAGAGCTGACCTGGCTTCTAAGCAGTATTAACTGACCAGAGCTAATGTGATTCAGATTCTTTCAACTTAGCCCAGACTGCTGTCTGCCCTGAGCCACGTTCATTTTCTCTAAAACAAACAAACAAAACAAAACAAACAAACAAAACAGACTTGGTGGCACAGGATTGCAATCCTAGCACTCAAGAGGCTGAAACAGGAGGATTTCCAGGAGTTCAAAGTCAGCCTGGGTTACTGAGTTCAAGGCCAGTATGGGCTAGAATGAGAGCCTGTCTCAGCAGACAGAGATTAAGGGGACGTGGCAACTAAACGTGACTCTCAGATTAGACCCTCGAATAAAAGGAACACTGAGACAGCTGGACACTGTAAAGGCGCAGATGTCAGTTTAATAATGAGCTGTGATTATGCAGTACGTATTTCTGCATCTAAGTGAAAGAGCCATGAAAATCCTTTCTAATGAAAAATATCTCAGAAAGAAATGTTTTCAAAATTAATTATATCTGTTTATGTCTGCATGTGGATGTGTTGTGCTCTGTATCGGTACCCGAGAAGACCAGAGGCATGGGATCCTTGGGACCGGGAATTCCAGGCAGTGAACTGCTGACGTGGGAGCTAGGACCTGAATTTGGTCCACTGCATTAGTAGTAGGAACTCTTAGCCACTCAGTCATTCCAACTCTCACAGTGGAAAGTTTTCATGGAAGGTTAAAAGCTGATTTTAAACTATAATCGAGCTTTTTATTTTGTAGGATCTGTTAAATCTGAATAGATATATAAAAATTATAATAACAAATTATTTCAAAGTAGAAAATTTTCATTTAAGTTTAAAAGGTTTTTATTTTTATTTTAGTGTGTGTGTGTGTGTGCACGCATACACACAATTTGCCTCTGATTGCCTGGAACTGAAATCATGGGGATTTGTGAGTCACCCAATGTGGATACTGAGATCCAAACTTTGGTCCTGTAACAAATCAGAAGGTAGCACTTAACACCTAAGACATGTCTCCTTCCCCAAGCTTTTAATTTTAAGATCATAAAATATTACCCTACGTTCTTTCCTAATTACTTAAAATTTTTAAAAATACTAAATCTTGTTGAAATTTATTTTTGTATTAATTTTTGTTATTGTTTTGTTTTCTGTTTTGTTTTTCAAGATAAGGTTTCTCTGTAGCTTTGGATCCTGGCCCTGAACTCATAGAGATCCTCCTGCCTCTGCCTCCTGAGTGCTGGGATTAAAGACATGTATCACCACTGCCAGGCTAATGGTGTATTTTTTTTTTCTTAAAACAGTTTTCAAAAAAATATTTACAGTATTTCTCTTTCTCCACTATTTTGAAAGGACTCATGTGTAAATGGGAATTCAGTAGTGTGAACTTCTAACTAAACATCTGTGTGTATAGGTACTTGCGCACACACACACACACATATAAAATCCCTGTCACTATAGTGATAAAGGTGGTCTTCGTTACCATAGGACCACTTAAATTTGTATTTTAAAGTTTTGATGACTGGAAAAGCAACCAACTCTTTAATCTTCTAAAAAATACTTGGAAAGGAAATTAAAAACATAATGCCAAGTTTCCCACATCAGCTCCCTCTTGCAATATTTTCCTTCTTTCTTTCTTTCTTTTTTATGGATTCCAAGTTTACATAATGAGTACTGGTAAAAGCGTCTCTTGCAGTACAGATTCGGGTTCTGCTTCTGGTAATGGGATTTGTTCCCAGTAATGGCAGGAAGCTTATGTGAGACTTGCTCTCCCACACATAACAATTATAAACCCTAAAAAATACACAAAAAATGTATTTAAAATATTTCTGCAGGCTTGGAAACTGAAGGTGGAGTAGGCAGAAACTGGAGAAGAGTTAAATTCGAAAGCAGGAAATAGCTCACGAATTAACTTTATATCCACGTGTCTGTTCCTGAAAGCAAGCCCCATTCCTTACAGGGTACACACAACACCATCAGGACACCATGGACTCCCTGCGCTAGAGGGGCTGGGTGGATATAAGGGCATTTCCACAGACGAGAGGTGTGAACTCTCTATTGGTAGGAACCCATCAGCCATGTGACTAGGGGAGGGTCCAGAGGCAGCAGAGGTGCAGGTGTGATTGATGTCCTACAACAGTAAGAATCCAGAGCCCAGGTCTAAGCCATAACAGAGCCTGGTACACTTCAGAGGAAGGATAAAAGAATCCAGAGTCTCTACAGATACATCAGTATCTAGCATCCAATTTAAACATTCCATGGAAAAACATGACATACAGTCAACAGAAAAGCAATGAAAAGAAACTGATTCCAGGATGACCCACATGCTGGGTCTAAGCTAAAATTAAAAACTGTATGTAACTTACTAAACCCAATCAGACTGACTCGTGTGCCATTAGAGGTTCAGAGGAAATAAGTGAGAAAAGATGCAGAGAAAAACAACAACAACAACGTTGAGGAAATAATGGCCATAAAAGTCAAAGCCAAAACCACACTCAAACTGCTGAGACGCAGATCGGGAGACAGAAACAATGGCTCATTAGATCTAGGAAACAATTACATACGCGGCAAAGACTCAACCACACGAGCGCTGATGCAACAGTGTGATGGTTTTAGGTGCTGAAAAACAAGCACCCTAACAACTCCGAATACTAGAGTTAGCAAGAATGTCCTTGAAGGTGAAAGCCAAAATAAGCAGGTTTGCAAATAAATGAAAACAGAAGAAAAATGTTTTAAGTTCATACGAGGAGAGAAGCTAAGGAAGTTCATCAGCAGACGAGTGAACAGAAAGGATGCCGAATACAGTGCTGAGCAGACCAGAGTGAGACAAAGGACTTTAAAACAGAAAGCTGATGTTGTGTTGTGGGTTTAATGATGCTCATATAGAACACATCGTAATAGTTAAAAGGCTGTCCTGTTAATATGTCAATAATTAAAACGGTCAGCTTGACACAGCCTGGAGTCACCTGAGAAGGGAGTCTCCATTGAGGGATTATAAAAATTAGACTGGCCTGTGGGCAAGTCTGAGAGAATGACTACTAATTGCTTTGGAAGACCGCAGCCCACTGTGGGCGGCATCATTCCCTGGGAAGGTCCTGGGCAGTGTAAGAAAGCTGAGCATGAGCTTATGCCTGAGCCAGGACACAATAAACATGGTTTCTGCTTCAAGTTCTGGCTTGAGATCCTGCTCTGCCTTCCCTCAATGATGGCCGTGGCCTGGAAGTGTGAGCCAAATAAACCCTCCCCTCCCCTAAGTTGTTTTTGGTTTGAGGGTTTTATCACAGCAGGAGAAACGAAGCCAAAACAAGGCCAACTGGTAGCAAAGGAAACTTCTTACAAAGCTCTTACATTTTACACATAATAGTACCTAGTAACTCTACCCTAACTCTAATAAGCAAAGAAGGACGTTATAGTCACTATAGTAACCATAAGAAATAGAGGTACAAAATTATAGCAGATTTTTAAAAAGTTTTTATTAAAGCAAGCCAAATGTAATGGCACGTGCTTGTAATTCCAGCATTCCAACGTCTGAGGCAGGAGAATCAGAGGTTTAAAGCCAGGCTGTGCTATATAGTGAGTCTCAAGAAAATAATACATAAAAAAAA
>JABTXL010001671.1:2991162-3048801 GCA_025134845.1 Neodon shergylaensis | reverse complement strand
TTTTTTTTTTAAATAATTTTAAGTCTTTATCTTTTACTATTTCACATGTAGATAGAATGCTCACCTCCTCTCCCCCATGCCTCTCCCTCCCCCATCCTGGTCTCACTGACATCATTCTTCTTCCCAACAAGTCGGAATACTACTTTTTGTGGTTTGGTTTTGGTTTCTGTGATGCACCAGATTTAATTAGGATTGCTTACCTCAGGGTACATGGAGGTTGTTTATTGGACCATGGATGGGCCTTTGCCAAGGGACACACCCTTGAGGAATATGATTCCTACTGCCCAGGCAGCGAGAATGTCCAGTAGCTGCCTAGAGACTGTGATTCACCCTCTCAACCATACTAGAATGTTGAAGGGCCCTGTCTTATGCAGGACTTCTGCAGGTAATCAAAGCAGCTGTAAATTCAGATCATGTCCAGAAAGCAGTTGTTCACACGTGTGTTGTCTAGTTTGTTTTATTTTTTTGTCAAGTTAACATAAGCTATAGTCATCTGACAGGTGGGAAACTCATTTAAGAAAATATCCAGTCCCCAGAATATCTAAGCTGTAAGCAGGTAAGCCTATAGGGCATTTTCTTAATTGGTAAACAATGGGGGAGGGCCCAACCCATTGAGGGTGGAGACACTACTGGACTGGTGGTCCTGGAATCTATAAGAACAAAAGTCTAGCAAGCCATGAGGAACAAGCCAGTAACTAAGATCTTTCCTTGCTTAAGTTCCTACCCTAATTCCCCTCAGTGATGAACAGCGGTGCAGTGATGTGGAAGTGTAAGCAAAATAAACCCTCTCCTCCCCAAGTCATTTCTGGTCATAGGTCTCATCACAACCATAGCAACCCCAGCAAAGACACCAGCACGCATTCCCATCCTCTTGCCCTTACGTCCCCTGCCCCTTCTTCAGTGATATTTCCTGAGCCTTGGGTGGACGAGGTGCTTGTCTTGTTTAAGATCACTATAATTGTATCACCTGCTGATTCAAGCCAGGTGAGAAACCTGAGAGGCAAACTTAGAGGGCTCGTGGGTCCCTAGTCTCATTTACCTATGTTTAGTCATTTATTTGATAAAAGAAGAGTTAGGCTGGGATAAAACCGGACTCGCTGAACATAGCGGACAATGAGGACTACTGAGAACTCAAGAACAATGGCAATGGGTTTTCGATCCTACTGCACGTACTGGTTTTGTGGGAGCCTAGACAGTTTGGATGCTCACCTTACTAGACCTGGATGGAGGTGGGTGGTCCCTGGACTTCCCACAGGGCAGGGAACCCTGATCGCTCTTTGGGCTGACGAGGGAGGGGGACTTGATTGGGGGAGAGGGAGGGAAATGGGAGGTGGTGGCGGGGAAGAGACAGAAATCTTTAATAAATAAATAAATAAAAAGAAGAGTTAGGGTCAGGGCACTGGTGGTACACACCTTTAATCCCAGTGCTGGGGAGTCAGAGACAGGCAGAACACTGAGTTCAAGGTCAGCCTGGTCTACAGAGTGAGTTCCAGGACAGTCAGTGTGACACAGAAAAACCCTGTCTCAGAAGAGGAAAAAAAGAGTTAGGAAATCAAGAGCCAGATAACATTTCATAACCTTTGTGCCAGTACTCAGAATTCCTGACTCTATACTCTACATCGTGGTTGTAACACAATGGTTGGTTCCAATATCCACAATTAGGAAATCATAGGTTGTTTTTCATTCCTCCCTCCAAGTTAAGGGCAAAGGTAAGATAAGAGAATTACAGGTACTGTAGTTATCCTGGAAGCAGGAATCTCTCCTCTTCTTTTTACTGTCCTCAGGTCCTACTGCCAGGCTTCACATCCCCATCATCCAAATGTGCCATAGGGCCAGAAGGTGTCTTTGCTATGCCTCCTCCCATCAAAGGGCAACTGCCGATCAACCTGTTGTGGTTCATATGGTGTTCACCACTAATCCTCCTGCTCAAGCTTCTCAAGCTGTTGCTTTTCAATGGAAAATCTGAGAGTGTAACACTTCCTGCAACCCCCCTAATCCTCCATTCATCATGCCCCACTTCTTCTGACCCTGTCCTCCCTCCACACTGCTGCCCTGATACTTCTCTGGCTGCTATTTCTGCAACCAATGTCAGACAACTTCAGATAACATGCAAGAATGCTACTTAAACAGAATTATCTGGAGTGAGAGCTCCCCCTGTTGAGAGATCAGGACCAAGTTTTACAGGCTCTGGGAAAAGGCATGCACCACTGTACCTGGCTCACATCCTGTTTTTAAGAACCAACAATTCCAAGACATGGAATTTACATAGGAAGTTGCTGTCTCAGACAATATAAAACAAATATCAATGGGACAATAAAATTCCCTGTGTGTTGTTGGAGGTTGCTTGTTCATTTCCCGGCCACCCAGACTCCAGAAATAATCACACAGAAATCTGTATTAATTAAAACACTGCTTGGACCATCACTTAGGAATATTGCTAGTTAGCTCTTATTTCTTAAATTAAACTATTTCTATTAATCTGTGTATTGCCACATGGCTGTGGCCTACTGATAAAGTTCCATTTGGCATCCAGTGTCTGTCTCCTGCAGTGGCTCCATGGCTTCTTCTCTCTGACTCCACCTTCTTTCTCCCAGCATTTGGGTTAGTTTTCCTGCCTAGTTCTATTCTGCTCTGCCATAGGCCCACGCATCTTCTTTATTCATTAACCACTAAAAGCAACACATATACAGAAGGACTTCCCACATCATCTCCCCTTTTCTGTCTAAATAAAAAGGAAAGTTTTAGCTTTAACATAGTAAAATTATATATAACAAAACAATTATCAAGTAAGAATTAAAGTTACAATATTTATGTCTATTTTATCTTTTATTTTAACTAAGGAAAACTATAATTATAACTATTCTTCAACTCCATCAAAGACAATAGGATATATTACCTAAGTAAATAGGAAGTGCATTGTAGGCAACTTCCAAAACGCTAGAATTGACAGAGACATCTCCCTGCCTGGACACTCACCCAAAATTCTTCTGAACATTGGGGCATCTAGTCTTCAGCCTACAGGTCCATAGTATACAACAGACTTTTCCATGAAGCAAGAAATTTGAAGATCTGTTCTTCCTTGTAATGGCAAAGTACATCAGTTGCTTTCTTCTGTGTCCTGCAGAACATCTGGCAGACTCTTTTTGTTCTATCATGAAGCAGGAATCCTGAAGGACTATCTCACCTTTAGGCAACTTCAGCAAGTTCACTTCATTTTTCTATTGGTCCTGCATGCCTAGTTCATACAGCATAAATAACATCAAGCAGTCCAGGCAAGAACAGTTTCTTGTCCAAATGGTTAACAAACTCCATAATGAGCCTCTTCAATGTCCATCTTCCTCTTGAAGTAATTGGTGCTGCCAGGAACAAATATGTCTTGTTGTCATGAAAAGTCCTAAGTTCTTTTTTTTTTAAAGATTTATTTATTTATTTTGTATACAACATTCCTTCCGTGTGTGCTTGCAGGCCAGAAGAGGGCACCAGATCTCATTACAGATGGCTGTGAGCCACCATGTGGGTGCTGGGAATTGAACTCAGGACCTCTGGGAGAGCAGCCAGTGCTCTTAACAGCTGAGCCATCTCTCCAGCCCCCAAGTCCTAAGTTCTTAAAACATTTAAATGCCATATCTTGTTAGTCTTTGGAAGATTTGAAGAATACCTAACTTACTATCCTAACAAACATGACTACCAGCTTGACTATTACAGATAATTATCTATTAACCTGTATTTCTTAATTATACATTACATTTTTAAATGAGCTGCACAAACACAATACCTTAATCAGAAGCAAAAATACATATACACAGTTTAACAAAATTGACCTGAAATTTGTATCAATAGACTAAGATCCTTACCAGTATAGCTATCCTAATATCTAATAAAATAGACTTTAAACTAAAATCAGTCAAAAGAGACAAAGAAGGACATTTCATATTAGTCACAGGAAAATTTATCAAGAGGAAATCTCAATACTGAACATCTATGCCCCAATGAGACAAAGAGTTGGTTCTTCCAGAAAATCAACAAAATAGACAATCCTTTATCCAAACTAACCAAAAGGCAGAGAGAGAATATCCAAATTAACAAAATCAGAAATGAAAAGGGGGACATAACAACAGACATGGAGGAAATACATTGGATCATCAGGTCATATTTTGAAAACCTGTACTCCACAAAGTTGGAAAACTTAAAGGAAATGGACAACTTTCTGGAAAAATATCACTTACCAAAATTAAATCAAGACCAGATATAACTGCTAAAGAAATAGAAACAGTCATCAAAAGTCTCCCAACTAAAAAAAAGCCCAGGACCAGATGGTTTCAGCTCAGAATTCTACAAGACTTTCAAAGAAGTACTAATACCAATACTCCTCAAATTGTTCCACACAATAGAAACAGAAGGAACATTGCCAAACTCTTTTTATGAGGCTACAATTACCCTATACCCAAACTACAGAAAGACAATACTAAGAAAAAAATTACAGACCAATCTCTCTCATGAACATTGATGCAAAAGTACTCAATAAAATACTGGCAAATCGAATCCAAGAACACATCAGAACCATCAACCACCATGACCAAGTTGGCTTCATCCCACAGATGCAGGGATGGTTCAGCATACGAAAATCTGTCAACATAATCCACCATATAAACAAGCTGAAAAATAAAAACCACGTGATTATCTCATTAGATGCCGAAAAAACATTTGACAAAATACAACATCACTTTATGATAAAGGTCTTGGGAGAGCATGGATACAAGGAACATACATAAATATAATTAAGGCAATATACAGCAAGCCAACAGCCAACATCAAATTAAATGGAAAGATTTAACTCCCAGCAATTCCACTGAAATTAGGAACAAGATAAGGTTGTCCACTCTCTCCCATATCTATTCAATATAGTTCTTGAGGTCTATAATAAGACACCAAAAGGAGATCAAGGGGATACAAATCGGAAAAGAAGTCAAACTCTCACCATTTGCTGATGATATGATAGTTCACATAAGCAACATGAAAAATTCTACCAAGGAACTTCTACAACCCAAAACACTTTCAGTAATGAGGCAGGATACAAGATTAACTCAAATAAGTAGCCCTCCTTTACACAAAAAAATGATGCAGAGACTTATTAATTATAAAAGCTCAGCCTATAGCTTTGGCTTGTCCCACTAGCTCTTATTACTTAAATTAACTCATTTGTATTAATCTACATTTTGCCTTGTGGCTTTTTACCTCTCTTCCATCTTGCATCTCGTATTTCTTTCAAGTTTCATCCTGACTTCATTTTAAATTCTTCTTATCTATGAGACTAAGCCTATTAAAGGGGTACTTGTAGCAGGCTTTTTCTTTTAGGCCATCAACCAGCTCCCAAATCATGACTTGTTATTATTTATAAATGTTCTTATTTTAATCTTTTTCTCTTTATCTTTGTTTTTCCTTGGGGCCTTTAATCTCTCTCTCTCTCTCTCTCTCTCTCTCTCTCTGTATATTTTGCTTTTCTGCTGTCTCCATGGCTGGCTGGTAACTGCCTGGCTCCTAGCCCCAGGCATATCCCTCTCTTTGTCCTTCCTTCTCTTCTCTCTGGGGCCTATATTTCTCCTACTTATTCTCTCTGCCCACCAGTCCCCACCTAGTCCTCTCCCACCTAGATATTGGCCATTCAGCTTTTTTATTAGACCTTAGGAAGGCAAGGTGAAACAAATGTAACACATCTTCACTGAAAAGTATCTGCATCACAATAAGCCTCTCTGCTAATGCAACAACCCAAATCTGACCAAATCAAACCAAATTAGAAAAAGCCCAGGTTTAATGGATACAAACACTCCCGGATGGCTTTCCAGCCCCCCAGAGAGTAGACAGGAAAGGAAGACTGGAAACCTCAGGTTTGTTCTCTGGGGGCAGTTTAAATACCTGTGGGTGTGGTCTTGGGCATCTCTGGGGAGGGCTCATCATTTGGTGGGCTTTCTCAGAGGCCGAGTCTGGACTGAGGCAACTTCCAGGAGAGGGGGCTTGGGGTGGAACTTCCACCCAAACATCACAGACTCTTTGGATATATGGATGCCAAGGGCTAGGATGAGGCTTCCATTCAAACATTCCAGATTCTGGTTATATGGATGCTGGTTCATATCTGACTGCTTCCTGCTGGCATAGGGTGACATGGGGGAGGGGAGAGTTGGGCATTGGTGGGCTCATGCTCAGCAGGAGGCACGGGTGGAGAGGCATCCTGGCATCTGTTTCTTGAGGGAGATGAGAAGTTGCTAAGAGAAAAAAAATAGATTGTTATTATCAGCCCTATGAACAGGGCTAGCCATGGGAAGGGTGACAACTACCAGAATGATAGTTGGAGAAGTGCCCAAGTTGTACAGGAGAGGCAACGGTGAATGAGTGAGACACAAGAGCAGATATGCCCTTTAAACCAGACTTCAGTTGCTGGGTTGGTGTACACTTGAGCCTGGAGAGGTGGTACCAAATGGTGAAGTCCCAGGAGTTGGTGCGGGTGCTGGCATTATCTGGAGGGCCCCCTGTAAGTTGGTCTTGGCCCAGCCAGCAGGAGTGACCTATAAAATATGGTTGAAAATGGGTGGGGAGAATGATAGATTTTAGCGGACCAGATTTCTTGATACAGCAGCAGAACTTCTCCCAGGAACCTCCGAAGTAACATCTGAAACCTGTTAGAACCTGGACGAAAGAGCTTATGAAAGAGGCCCACCTGTCTGAATTTTTAGCAGTAAACTTAACTAATAAACTAATGAGCTACCGGTATCCTAAGTCTGATACCATCAGATGTATCTGAGAGGGATAAATAAATGAGCAGAATTGAGACAGTTTCTCCAGTTACCCAGGCAATACCGCCTCTCCGTAATCTTTGGTGAATACCAGACTTAGAAGCAGTGCTTGCCTTTAACTGCTAAGCCCAGGAGGCCTGACAGATTTTCCTGTGGCGATAGAGTTCAGTCTACCTGACTTGGCAAAAATGAGACTATCGATCCCACAGTGTAGTCCAGTCCAAGCAGGGTCCAGGCAGCCGATGAGGTGAAAGACAGCTTTTTGCTGTGCGTGCAGCTTCGCCATATCCAAAGGCAAGCCTGCAGGAGGAAGTGCTTCTGCAGCCATGCGTCTTCTTAGAAATACAGGTGTTAAGTATTTTCTTGGACCGACAAACCTCTCCACCAATGCAATAAGCCAATCAGACCAAATCATACCAAGTTAGAAGACACCCAGTTTTAAAGGATGCCAGCACTCCCAGGTGGCCCCCGGGAAAACACAGAGAGGAGAAAGGAGAACTGAAAAGAACACACAAAACCGGGACAGCGCATGTTCATGCTCTTGGGGGCAGTTTAAATAGCCTGTGGGAGTGGTCTTAACCCTCCCTGGGGAGGGGTCACCGTTTGGTGGGCTTTCTTGGAGGTGGAGTCTAGACTGCAGCCACTCCCAGAGGAGGGGGCTTTGACCCCCAGCCAACATTCCAAAATGGATTCCAGGGGACTGGGGTGAAACCCCCAAATAAACATTCCGGACGTTTTGGATGAAGGAGTGCCAGGGAGCTAAGGTGACACTTCCTACCAAACAATAGGATGCTGCAGGAGCTGGCTTGAGGTTTCCACTTTGACCTCAACCAAAATGGTGGCTATACACGTGTTTGTACTTTTCCGGAGCTGTTGTCATCTGGAGTTACACATTTTACAGATTTTAAAACAACCACACATACACAGAGAGACATAAAACAAGCATACGCTGGCCACATTATTCACACATATATATTAACAGACAGACAAACAGAACTTTTTTCAGGAGACTTTGTCAGCGGGCCAACTTAAAAATCCTGCAGTAGGCTGCGCCAGCCAGGCAAACACACCGGTGGTCCCACTGAAGGCCAGATTAGCAGGTGCTGTAAGGGAAAACAGAAACATAAAGGTGGACCACCTATGCAGCTCAGAGGGGGAGAGCAAGGGGAACAGATCCACCACAGGGAGAATCTCAATGTGACCAGGCCACGTGGCAGGAATGAGAGACAGAAGTGCAGACCCACAGACAAACCACAAACACCGAGAGAAGCTGGGGGTGGGAGGGGGTGGGCAAGATCCCTGGTTCATGTCTGGATTTTGGCACCAAATGTTAAATTTAAATCCCTGGTTAATGGGAATCTGCCACCGATGATATAATAATGATAAAATAATGATCAAACCGAATTAATAAATTCAGGTTTATTCTGAGCACAGCATCCCTGGGTGGCCCCGGGGGAAGTTGAGAATACCAGGAGGGGAAACCATGAGGTAAGGGCTTTTAATGCCCTGGTGGGTGGAGTCATCAGTGGCTTTTTGAGGGGTGGAGTAATGCCCCCTGGGGGTGGGCTTTCTCAAGGGTGGAGTCTGGACTGAGGCAACTCTGAGGGGAGGGGACTTTGGTCTGCCCAAACATGCCAGACTCCTTGGATATATGGATGTCAGGGGCTGGGGTGACACTTGCGCCCAAAACATGTACAGAAACAGATGTAACACACCTTCACATAGATAAAGTACTATTCCACAACACAAACAAATGTAACACATCTTTGCATAGTTAAAATAATATTCCACAACAGGCATTGCATCTACCAGCGACTCCCATGCTCAGTGAGTGTCCTTAGCCATCAGGGAAATGCAAAGTACAATGAGATACTATTTCACACTTGCTAACACAGAGAATACATTTAGATGGTAACATGTTGGAAAGAATGTGGAAATTGGTGTTATTCTTTCGGTCCCTGCCCTAGCCACGCCTTTTTTACCTCTGACCTCCACCCGCCACCTCTCTCTTTTGTTCTCTCCCGGTGTACACACGGCTTTGCCTCCTCTCTCTCCTCCTTTCTCTCTCTCTCTCTCTCTCTCTCTCTCTCTCTCTCTCTCTCTCTCTCTCTCTCTCTTTTCCCTTTAATAAATGCTTTTATGGCCATTTTCTGTGTCCATGGGTCTGCTCACATGCGCCCGCTACATTGGGAATTCTACCGCGTGGCTTCCGGCTGATAGGAACCCGGCACCGCTGATAACGCGCCAGAGCCTCCTGCTGGTGGGAAACTGTAGCCGCTTGTCTCATGGCAGGCTCCGCCAGCCCGGGGATCGTTTTAGGAATAAGAATTGGAACCCTCTTATGCCACTAAGAGGAATGTAAAGTGGGATAACCATTTTGGAAAGCATTTGCCACCTTGATCGTATTGGTCAGGTCAGCTCCAGGAGGAACTAAAAAATGGGTCCCCCCAAAAAAATAAGACATAAAGAACAATAGATGGTAGTGGCTGCTCCAGCTAGGCCAGCTAAATTCAAACTGGATCAGCTCACATTTAAATCAGAGACTTCCTTCTGTCAGGTCCAAAAGAAACTCAAGATACATAACCAACTATTAGTGTGCCTATTAGCACACCAAAGCGCATGCTGGCCTCCAGGTGCTCTCCGCATACAAATGTCTGTTACAGAGTCCATGCTGGCATCCTGGTTCTTCTCGCCCTACACCCTGCCCTCATGGCTCTCCCTTCCCCTAACTTCTCATTCTTATATAATCCTGCCATTTCTGCCTCGTGCCTTCTTGGTTCTGTCTCTCTTGGCCCTGGTATGCCCAAATCACGGAGTCCCCCAAAAGACCACCAAGAACTTTGAATCCATATGCTAAAGCAAAGCTTGGTGTTCGACTCTGCGTGTGTTCAACACAGCTGTATGAACGGAGAGTGCCCAGCCCAAAAGGAGTAGGGATTTTATTCATAGTAGAAGTTTGGGGTGAGGGGATTTTCAGGGTTCAAGACCCTAATTGGCTGGCATTTATCTAAGGGTGTCTTGATGAAAGGAAAGAGGTGTGTGCTGGGATCAAGGGCATCTGGTGATCTTATCTAATCTTATCTCATGGTTGGGATGTTTGGAATGTTAGGTACTTCACCTTTGATGCTGGCCCATCCCTGGATTGTATCATTTATGGCTTTTCCTGGAACCACCAGGTGCTACCTGATAATAACTGGAAATTCAGGCCTACTCTCTTGACTGGTTTTTTATCAAGTCTGTCACACAGTTGTGTGGCTAAGATGCCCTGGGCTCCATAGGACCCCCTGTAATCTTTGCCCATAATCTCTTCTCTTCTTTCCTCATTCTCCCCTGTTACAGTAAAATAAAATGCTGTGGTTCCCTGAGGAGCGTGGAGGCAGAAACTATGCAGGTCCCCAAGTGGCAGCAGTGGGCAGTGGGTCCCGAGACCATGGTAGGCCATGAAGCAGCTAGTCCCAAGCAGGGAGACCCAAGTGGCCCACAGGCCATGAGAGCCAGTGGGTCCTAAGCAGGGAGCCACATGGTGGGTGAGAGACTGAGACAGATAGGCAGGCCATGCAGAGTGAGGTTGGATATTTATTTAGTGGGTTATGGAAGGGAAGGGGAGAGGGTGGGATAAGGGGGACAAGGAAAGAAACAGAGAGAGAGAAAGAGGGGGGAGGAGAGGAACCATGGCAGCAGCTATCTCTTTGGGAGAAGGATGGAAAGGAAGGGAACTCAGACTGGAAGCAGAAGGAAGATCCACCTGCCTCAGTGGTGTATGGGGGAGGGAGTGGGCAGGGCTTGACTCTTAAAGGGACAGGACAGACCATTACATTCCCATCCCTTTTTATAATAAAAAGGTGGGAGGTTAGGCACAACATGTTAAAGAAATTGGGGCAATGGATTTTCTTTTTTTTTTTTGTTTTTTTTTTGTTTTTTTTTTCGAGACAGGGTTTCTCTGTGGCTTTGGAGCCTGTCCTGGAACTAGCTCTGTAGACCAGGCTAGTCTGGAACTCACAGAGATCCGCCTGCCTCTGCCTCCCGAGTGCTGGGATTAAAGGTGTGCGCCACCATTGCCCGGCAGGGGCAATGGATTTTCAAGACTGCTTCCTGCTTATTTGTGGGCATCATCAGGGGTGGGAGGAACCTGAGAAATCTGGGTGCTGGTCACATTCTGGTGTAGCTGGTCTCTTTGTTCCTGTCTGGTGTTTGTGGTATGGAAATGTCCGGTGTCTCTTACACCTGTTTAAGATGCAGAACAGAGGACAAAGTTAAGTTTAGGAAAAAAAATTAGGACCAGGGAATTGAGAGGGTGTATCTATCTGACCTGTTTAAGATAGATTCTTCAATTAGGCTCCCTAGAACTCACAAGAATTCTTTGGTTTGTGAAAACTTAAGTTTTAGACATCAGAATGACTGTGACCATGTTTTTTTGCAAAATGAAAAGTATCTTTAAGACTATGAAGGGCAGCATGAGAGAGAATTTGATAGCATCCGCTTGTCCACACCCTTATAACTTGCAGGTACATGCTTTAATAACTTGTATTTGTATTTTACTAAAATTTGTTTGGTGAGGTTGTCCTTTTAAACTGACAAAACCTCTCAGCTGTCAAACTGCATCAGAGATCTTCGAGAAGGATAAAATTTTACTTGAGTTATTGACTAAAAAAATGGCAGAGAACTTACTTGGTTGGCACCTAGAGCTACTCCTCAGGGTCCTCCATGGTCATTGAGGGTCGTATCTGCCTTTTGCTGTTTAACACAGGGCCTGCCAGGCTCCAGAAGATCCTGTGGGCTAAGAAATCTGTAGGAAGACAAGCCTACCTTGACCTGAGCAGCTAGGCTGTTGATTCCAGTGATTCTGTCCATGTCTGGAGATCTTCAGTTTCAGTGAAAGGTAGTTTTTCCCAGTGGTCAGTGCTTGGCAGTTGAAGCAAATTGCAGATGGACATTGTTCTTCTGTCTTTGGAGAAAATAGAGTTCTATTGCTAGGAGCCAACCTGTCTCTTTTTGTTATGAAAAGTTTTTAAATAATTAAGTATTTAAATGCCATATTCCCCAGATCTCTGAACAGTTAAAGGCTGTTTATCAGTATAGAATCTGCCTGGAGAGCTGGGTCCGAGCTTGAGTATACTGACTTTCAACTTAGCAGGCAAGATTTACACTCATAAAAAGACAGAAAGAAGAAAAATTGCTTGCAATAGAAGGTTAACAGCAGAACTGACAATAGTAGAGAACAGCTCAATATATTTTAAATCAAGGTTAGATTAAATATATTGTATTTTTGTAAGAGACTTAAAAGTACATATCAATTTAAAACATGAGACGTATTGCTTTGTAGTCTGAAATGAGATAGAATGGGCAGACAATTATAACATTTAACAGTAAACATAGGTGTATTTAAGCTACATGTATGCACACACACACACACACACAGTGAACAGGAATTGTGTGAAGTGGATGCTCTTGATAGGGCATGCCACTACACAAAACACATGTAACAGAGTCAGCACCGGGAAACCAGGCAAGGAGAATACCTCAGTAAAGATGGCGGAACTTGGTCCTCTACCTGGGTCTCAGTTAAGATGGTGGTGAAGTCACCTGACCTCAGTTTAATATGGCAGTAAGGTCACCTGACCTCAGTCAAAATGGCAGCAGTCACATGTTGTATGGAAGAGAGACCTAGAGGTGTGATCCTCCCTGTTGCCGAGCCGCCATGCCACAAGCCGTGGCGGGGAGCAAAGGCTGGAATTGAAAACCGCTGCCTCGTGGATCCAACCAATTTTGTCGGTAGCGGTGGCAGGGAGAGTCTGAGGAAAAGCAGAGCTGGCGGGACACCGGCTGAGCATAGTTTGAGGGTTTATACCATAGCTGAAAGCATGAAAACCCACACAAAACACCACAAGGCCTATAGAAGAGTGTTCTCTCTATATAGGTGGGGTGTTAAAGCCTGACTGGCTCTGGTCTGGGCGACTCAGAAGCTACTGGTGTGCATAGAGGTTGACATTCAGGCAGATAGAATGCAGAGCTGTTGTAAAGAAACCTGGTTCCTGAGCACAGGGTTCCATGTGTCCTCAGCAGTCCTGCTCACAGGCAGGAGGGCACATGAAGAGCCTGGCCGAGTCACAAGCACCAATGTTATGGCACTGTTCCCCAAGTGGCTGCAGCAGACAGTGGGTCCTAAGACCATGGTGGGCCATGAAGACAGCTGTCCCAGGCAAGGACCCATGCGGTGGGTGAGAGACTGAGACTAATAGGCATGCCATGCAGAGTGAGGTTGGATATTTATTTAGTGGGTTATGGAAGGGAAGGGGAGAGGGAGGGACAAGGGGGACAAGGAAAGAAACAGAGGGGGGAGAGGAGAGGAGCCATGGCAGCAGCTATCTCTTTGGGAGAAGGATGGAAAGGAAGGGAGCTCAAACTGGAAGCAGACAGAAGAGCTGCCTGCCTCAGCAGTGGAGGAGGAGGGAGTGGGCAGGGCTTGTCTCTTAAAGGGACAGGACAGACCATTGCATCCCCATCTGTCTTAGTATTGCTTTTGCTGCGATGCAACAGCATGATCAAGGCAACTTGGAGAGTAAAAGGTTTATTTGGCTACTCTGCCATATCACAGGTCATCACTAAAAGAAGTCAGGGCAGGTATTCAAACAGAGCAGGAACCTGGAGGCAAAAGCCAATACAGAAGTCATGGAGGGTTGCTGCTTACTGACTTGCTCCCCTCCTCAATTAAGAAAATTTCCTACAGACTTTCCTACTGCCAGATCTTATGGAAGCATTTTCCCTGTAATGGTCTGTCCTGTCCCTTTAAGAGACAAGCCCCTCCCACTCCCTCCCCTCACCCCCACTGAGGCAAGCAGATCTTCCTTCTGCTTCCAGCCTGAGTTTCTTCCTTTCCATCTCTCTCCCAAAGAGGCAGCTTCTGCCTCTCTCCCTTCTCCCTACTTCTTCTCTCGCCCCTCTGTGTTTCTCTTTCTCTCTTTGCCTCTTTCTGCTCTTCTCCCTTCTCCCCTTCTCCCCTTTCCCCTCCATAACCCACTAAATAAATACCCACTTTCTCTGCATGGCACAACTCTGTCTCTCACCCACCTCACAGCTCCCTACCTGGAACCTGCTGGCCCTCATGGCCCATGGGTCACTTGGGGAACCACAGTGTTTTACCACCACAGCCCCAGTGGCCCACTGCCTGCTGCAGGCACTCAGGGACTTCTGCAGTGTTTTATTTTTACCATAACATTCCCTATTGAGGTTCTCTCTTCTGATGACTCTAGCTTTTGTTAACTTGATATAAAAATAGCCAGCATCCATCCTCTCCTCTCTCTCTCCCTTTCTCTCTCTCTCTCTCTCTCTCTCTCTCTCTCTCTCTCTCTCTCTCTCTCTCTCTCTCTCTCTCTCTCTCCTCATGGATCAGGCAGTCTACTGGTCATGTTTAGTCTACTACTTTCTCTCCCTGCTCTGGATTCTTCAAGATTGTGGCCCAATAAGCCTCTCTGCTCATGCAATAATCCAAATCAGACCAAATTAAAACAAATTAGAAAAAGCCCAGGTTTAATGGATGCCAGCACTCCCTGGTGGCCTTTCAGGAGAACACAGAGAGGGGAAAGGAGAACAGGGCAGACCACCCACGTGCTGGTTCTCTGGGGGGCAGTTTAAATAGTCTGTGGGAGTGGTCTTGACCTTCCCTGGGGAGGGGTCACTCTTTGGTGGGCTTTTCGGAGGTGGAGTCTGGGCTGTAGCAACTCCAAGAGGAGGGGACCTGGAATGGAAAGTTCCATTTTAGAATGGATGCCAGGGGGCTGGAGTGATGCTTCTAACCAAACAATTTCCCCTGATGCTCTAGGCATTTGTCTTTCTCTCCTGAAGCAGTCCATGCCCCAGCTTCTGTCATATTGCTCTTTGTCCAACCTCCACGTCTAACTCAAAAGGCGTGGCTTTCTTCTCTCTCTTTTCCACTTTATTCTTCTGGAAGCTGCTGAGGTTTACAGTTTGCCTGCTCTGTTGTTGTTGTTTTCTTTATTAAACTCTAACAAAACCATCCTCAAGCTTCCTTCTGGGTCCATTTTAATATTTATTTATTTTATTTCAGACAGGATCCCACTATGTAGACCAGGCTAGCCTGAAACTCATAGAGATCCACCTGCCTCTGTCTGCCAAGTGCTGGGATTAAAAGCGTGTGCTACCAAGCCTTCCTTTTTTAAAAAGAATTCTTTTGTTAATGAGACGACGCACCCAAAGAAGGGACTCCAATTTCCCTAATAACACTGAAACTGCTGTTGGGGTTCAAGACTACAGGAAAGTAGGGTCCTCCTCATGATAATCCTACATTATAATTATCAAAAATACACTCCTAGCTATAGAGCCAGAAGTGACAGTGTGTTTGTGTGAAATCTTGTATACATCTCCTTCAAAACTTTGAAAAATATAGAAAAAAAATCTCCCAATGACATTTCTTCCTTGTTTCTTGCTTTGTTTTGAGATTTATGTGTATGAGTATTTTTCCTTAACCATGTGTGTGCCTGGTGCCTTCAAAAGCCAAAAGAGGACATTAGCATCAGAATCTTCTGGAACTGGAATTACAGGGGATTGTGAGCTCAACATGGGTGCGAGGAACTGAACCAGGGTCTTCTGAAAGAGCAGCAAGTATTCTAAATGCTGAACCATCTCTCTACCCCCGCGTTTTAATTGAACTTGTTTTCTATTACTTTTACTTGGCATTTCCTTTTCTTTTTTAATGTGTCTGGATGTTATGCCTGTATGTATTATCTGTGCACTACTTGCATGCCTGGTGCCCAAGGAGGCCAGAAAAGGGTATCAGATACCCAGTAACTATAGTTACAGACAGTTGAGAGCTGCCTTGTGGGTGCTGGGACCTGAACCATCGTCCTCTTGAAGAGCACCCAGAGCTCCTTAGCCACCTCTCCATACCTCCTTGTTGCTTTGGGGACAGAGTTTCATGTATACCAGGCTTGTTTCCAATTCCCTATAGGTGATCTTGAACTTCTGATCATCCTGCCTCCACCTTGCAAGTGCTGAGATTGTGGGTGTGTGCCATCACACTGGGTTTATGTGGTGTCGAGGACTGAGCCCACAGCTTCATGCATGTAAGCTAAATAGTCTATTCAGTTGAGCTACATCCCAGCCCATCCAATGACAGTTTCAATACATAAAACCTGTAATATCTATGCACTACAATTTAATTCAACCAAAAAAAGGAATAAAGTAACAAAACTTGCTATAAAGTGGCACTATTGTGCAATATTACAGAAACCAGTCACAAACGATCATATATATTTATATTAAATACAGAAAATAAGCTGGGTGTGGTGGGAAACACCTTTAATTCCAGGATTCTGAAGGCAAAGGCAGGTGGATCCCTGTAAATTCAAAGATAGCCTGGTTTACATAGTGAGATCCTATTTTCAAAAGCCTAGATACCAAAACTTTACAGACGCACAGTCTCTAAGTTGTTGGCTGAAACTGGAAGGATTGGGAGTCACAGTTAAATGCAACTTTCTTTTTGTGAGTGGTAAAACGCTCAAACTAATCGTTGCTCAACTGAATATCGTCACAGTCACGGAAAGAATAGCTTAAATGGGTGAATTATACAGTATGTCTCACATGACAACCATACAAGCCAGGGCTTGTACTGCACACCCTGTTTTGATCTTTGGAACACCTGAGAGATGGCAACAGCTTCTTGTGTATCTAAACCCACTGAGTTTCAAGCTACTTCCATTTGCTAGTTTATTCGTTAATCCCTTTAACAGTCACATACGACCCTCTCTCTCCCTGGAAAAGTGGCAAGTTTTTTAAAATAACACCATGGCTAAGAATGAACTGTGTGCGATGCAGAGCCGCGTTCCATGAGCGCATTATTCTGTATGTATACAGCAAGGCACACATACAAATGCACACGGGGCCTTTCGAAAGGTTCTGATCGAACCGGTCTCAGTGCCCCTGGTCCTTGCCCTCCAGGACTCTCTCGCTCTAGGACAGGGGGGTAGCAGCACAGCTCCCAACACCAGTGGACAAAAGTGCCCCCATAACCTAGGGCTGAGGAAAGTGATAGAGTCTTTAGGTAACTGTTGGTCTCAGCAATCCCTCAGCTCCGCCTGGCACACACCGAAAGCCGCCGCCCTCGGACAAACCCAGAGAACAATACACCCAGCCCTGCCCCCAGCGACCGAGCCGCGCCCAGGCGGTGGCCGCGCCCTGCCGGGAAATGTAGTTTCTGAGGCCTGACTTGCGCAACTGTCCGCCGCCCGGGAGCCGCGCGCAACTACAAATCCCGTCACGCCCCGCGACGCTCGCTCGTCAGATTTGCCGGAAGGGATCGCGGTTGACATGGCGGAGAACCCGCAGGGCGGCGGTGCGGGTTGTTCGCAGCACCCAGTCCCTAGTGCGAGCCACAGCAGCTTCCCAGAGTACGAGCTTCCGGAGCTGCACACCCGGGCGTTCCACGTGGGCGCCTTTGGGGAGCTGTGGCGCGGCCGGCTCGGGGCCCGGGACTTGTCGCTGAGCGAGCCGCAGGCAGCCGGGCAGCCTGCGGACCGAGGGGCGTCGGACAACAGCTTGGAGGATGCTGCGGTGGCCCGGGATCTGGGCTGCAGTCTGGAGGCGGCGGCAGAGCTGAGGGTCGTGTGCGGGTGAGTGCGCGGCCTCGGCGCTCAGCGTGGGCACGGCAGGGTGCAGCCTCGTCCCTGCACTCCCCGGGGACTCTTCCGGGCGAGGGACAGTGGTTTAACCTTCATTCTCTCCCCCCACCTCCACCCCCAAACCCTTTCCGGAAGGAGAAGAGGTGCTGGGGTCCAAAAGTACAGTTTATGAGGATAGATTCAGTAACGGGACACGACAATTGCATAAAAGACTTTGCTATTCTTTGATCTTGAAAACGCTTGTTGGAGTACCAGCGGTATATATCATTGACATTTGGACAATGGAAGTACGTGAGGCTGGAGAAGACTTAATCAGAGCAGTGCTGAAGCCCGAATTAACCGTAGTCCCCAGTGGTAGTCGTTAATATGTTATTACTTAAATTTCTCCAAAACTACCTGGGGGTAGAAATATAAAACTTCTTTGTAATGGTTCTCCATTTGACAGTACTAACTGTCCTCAAATCCATCCTTTCATTGTCTTGAATTCTGGCCTCCTTTGAGCCGCCTGCTGGATTTCATAAGACTTCTTAATAATTTAGTGATGTATTTAGGACAAGCTCTGACCCGCTGTTGAAAAATGCACGGCTGATCATAAAATGTTGCTTTTCCTTTCTCCTTCTCCTGACCCCTCCCTCTTTCTAAGCCTTGATAAACTGAGATGCCTCGAAGAAGATGAAGATCCGGAAGTCATCCCCGAGAACACTGATCTGGTGACTTTATGGTATGATTTTGTTTTGTCATACGCTATTTGTTTTGGTGCTGGGGCGAAGCACAACCTATCACTAAACTACCCTGTTAGGCTTTCTGCTATTTATCTGAACATTTTTGGAATGTCTTTGGAAAGTGTAGTATTCTCCACATTCCCACCACTTAAATTCAACCACTGAGTTTGCTGTCCTGGCTCATGACTGCAATTCCATCATTTAGGAAGCTGAGTCAGGAAGATGAATGCAAATTAGAGGCTAGCCTGGGTTACATAGTGAGTTCAACGACTGATTTTTGTTGTTTTTTAAACATTTGGACTCCCTTGCTTTAACCTTTTGAGTCTGGGGCACAGTTTTCCACTGGTACATCAGTTTGTAGCTCCAAAGGTACCATTTTGCATAATCAGGGTGATTTTTTTTCTTGGTTTTTCAAGACAGCGTGTCTCTGTGTAGCTTTGGAACCTGTCCTGGAACTCACTCTGTAGCCTAGGCTGGCCTCAAACTTAGAGATCCTCCTGTCTCTCTGCCTCCTGAGTGCTGGGATTAAAGGTGTGTGCCACCACTGACTGCCTGGCAAGAGTGATATTTTTACATCTAAAATAAAACCTTATAAACACAAAACCTCTGATATACAATACATATTCAAATTTGTACTTATATTTAATATAGACTTAATCTATTTAGATTTCGGAATGCAAGCTAAATAACTCAGATAGTGTTTCTTGAAATACCCATGGTAAAGAGCCAGTTGTAGGAAAGATGACATACACCTTTAATCCCAGGGAGGCGGAGGGAGGCAGGCAAATCCCTGTGAGTTTGAGGCCAGCCTGGTCTAGATAGTGAGTTCCAGGCCATCCATGGATATATGATGTCTCAAAAAAAGGAAAGAAAGAAAGAAACAAGCACCAGTTGTTCATTTGTTTGTTTGTTTGGTTGTGGTTTTCAAGACGGTTTCTCTGTAACAGGTCAAAGGTGTGGACGCCACCGACAGGCTCACTAATTAATCTTAATAATCTTGTAAAATGTTCGACTTTTCAAAACAGCCTAAATCTATCTCTATGCTTATCTTTTCCTAAAACTTTCTTCTGTCAATAACATAAAAATAAAAACAAAAATCTAGCAAGAGTGGCAGTTCACATTTGTAGTCCCAATATTTGAGAGACAGAGGAATGAGGATTGCCAGAAAGTCAAGGTCAGCCTTGTTCCAGGCTATTTTAAGAACAGAAATCTAAAATTCCTTAATTATAATTTTCTGCCATTCTATTTCCCTTTCCTCCTCCTCCTCCTTTTTTTCTTTAGTTTTTTTGAGACAGGGTTTCTCTGTGTAGCTTTGGAGCCTGTCCTGGTACTTGTTCTGTAGACTAGGCTGGTGTTGAACTCATAGAGATCCTCCTGCCTCTGCCTTTCAAGTGCTAGGACTAAAGGTGTGTGCCACACCACCCGGCCTGTATCCCTTTCTGATGAAGAAGCTTCTTGGCACACTCAGGCATCGGAGAGGGAAAGAAGACACGTGTCAGAAATGGATTCTTGCTCTGTGCCATCCTCCTTATCATAACAAGCTAAATAACTTGACTTTAGTATTTAAGGGTTTTTTTTTTCCTTTTTTAAAAGATGTATTCATAGCCAGGCGATGGTGGTGCACGCTTTTAATCCCAGCACTCGGGAGGCAGAGGCAGGCGGATCTCTGTGAGTTCAAGACCAGCCTGGTCTACAGAGCTAGTTTCAAATAGGCTCCAAAGCCACAGAGAAACCCTGTCTCGAAAAACCAAAAAAAAAAAAAAAAAAAAAGATGTATTCATTCTTATGCAGTGTCTTGCCTGTGTGAGGGTGCCAAATCCCCTGGAACTAGAGGTACAGACAGTTGTGAGCTGCCATGTGGGTGCTGGGAATTGAATCTGGGTCTTCTGGAAGAGCAGCCAGTGCTTTTAACTGCTGAGCCATTTCTCCACCTCCCAGTATTCAACTTTTTAACAACTTAAAGTGTTTTATTTTTATTTATTTATGTATTTATTTTTGGTTTTTCGAAACAAAGGTTTCTCCGTAGCTTTGGTGCCTATCCTGGAACTAGCTCTTGTAGACCAGGCTGGGCTCAAACTCACAGAGATCCTCCTGCCTCTGCCTCTAAAGTGCTGGGATTAAAGGTGTGCACCACCACCACCACCCAGCAAAACAAAGGGTTTTAATTCATGAACTCAGAGAGGGAATTGTTAATACTACATATGCTAATGGTAAAATCTATTTCCCAAAGCCTTTAACACCTTTATTGCATTTCACACATAACAATTTTAACTGCTGTATCTACCCATCCCCCTTGCTGGTGTGGCCAAGAAAGCACTCTTTACTGCTCCAGCCATCTTGTGCCATTTAAAGGATTAAAAGAAACTGTAGAAGTTCTACAATAAAGAGAGAACCACAAAATTGGAAGGTCCGTAACTGTCATCCTAAGACCCAAACCAGAAACGATATTTTAAAAGTAGATTTTGAGCCACCATTAGTGGCATTTCCCATCAAACCTGACAACTTTAGTTCAGTTCCTGGAATCCATATTGTGGAAGTAAGAGAACCTACTCTGGGCTGGAGAGATGGCTCAGAGGTTAAGTGTACTGGCTGTTGTTCCAGAGGTCCTGAGTTCAATTCCCAGCAACCACATGGTGGCTCACAACCATCTGTGAGATCTGGTGCCCACTTCTGGTGGGCAGGCATACATGCAGACAGAACATTGTATACATAATAAATAAATTTAAAAAAAAAAAAAGAGAACCTACTCCTCATAAATCCTCCTGTGACCTCCGTACATCTACCATAGCAAGAGCACGCTTGCACACACACTAAACAAATAAATGTAAAAACAAAAATCAAACTAGACTGCTAGAATGACAGAAAAGCACCATTAAATTGGGACTCTTCTAAACCGATCCCAAATATCACAGAAACACATTTAGGAGGAAATGAGATTCCAAAGAGAACTTACTGCAGGAAGTGACTGTTGATAGGTCAATTTAAGATAGATATAAGTGCAATAAACCTGGGACTCATCACAGACAGTGAGAAGAAACTGATAGAATGCTTTTATGGCAGAAGCACTGTAAATACGAAAAGACAGCCTGTGACTTTGGAGAAAAGACAAAAATACTCCATGGGAAAATGAGGGGAAGAGATATGAGCCAATAGTTTACATTTAAATTTTTAAGAAAGGTGATGTGGGTATGTGGACCACAGTTACAACCCCTTCTAGTCCTGGCTGAAATGCTGAAGTCCAAGTCCCAGGCAAGCTTAGACTATAAATTAGACCCTGTCTCAAAAGATCCCGGAATAAGATGCACTTGGTAGCAAACACTTGCAGAGTATGCGTAAGGCACTGGCTTTGACCTCCTGTTCTAAAGTCACAACAAAACTGAAACACTGATTTGCCCTGACTACCCTAGGGCATAACAACAGCAAGGAGAAATGTAACCACAACAATGCAGAGTCAAGAATGCCACACATTTTAGGTCTCGCTAAGCTTTCCCATTCCCTCACTTCCTAGCACTGGCCCCTTGCAGACAGCCAACCTCTATACAGTGTTGGTTTACATTTATCTCCTTTAGCAGTCTGAGTTCAATTAGGAGGAGAAGCAGAACAGCCACTTCAATGGAGAAAGCTTAATCTAAAGAACTGTTAGCTTCAAAGCTGGGCGTAGTAGTATATGCCTGTAATATCAGCACTTAGGCGCAGGAGGCAGGAAGATTACTCCAGCTTCGAAACCAGCTGGACTATACAGAAAACCCTTCAGTTTAAAAAACAAAACAAGCAAAAAAATGTTAAGAAAGATTGGAGAAATAGCACCTTGACAGAAACAGTAACGGAAATATGAGTCTATGGCAGAGTGGATGTTAGGAATGTCCTATACTTCAGGCTGAGAGATGTGGGAGGAGGGCCTTTCTTCCTCAAGAGTAGGACCCTTGAGAGAGAGCCTGCCTGTGTTTCCTGGGGGGGCAGTGATTTACTGTGGTGGAGCGCCACCCTGAGTGTGCCAGGGAAAGCTCTTCAGGGAGGCGGCAAGGAAGACCTCCGGGCCTCGGTGCTGTGGACTGCAGTGCCCTGCGGGAGCTGAGCATGGGCATGGTGGAGGCTGTGTGCACTTCAGGACTGCTGAGCTGGCACGTCTCTCATGGGCTACATACATACAGGGTTTCTCCACTGTCCTTTATTTACAGAGTTAATGAGTGCCAGCTGGCAAACCAAAAATATTCAAAACGTGAAGATACGTTCTTATAGAACAGGTAGAAACATGTCTATCTGTAGGTAAGAACCAATGGGCTGACCCCAGCTAACCTTTCTTCCAGGGTTACCATATGCTGTGTGGCTTTGCTGTCTTCATTCATTACTATGTCTTGGAAGTTATTGATTTCAATCTTCATTATAGCTTCATTATTTATTCTACCATGTGGATTTCCCACAGTGTGTTAAATACTCTCCTATATATATGTATTTAAGATACTACAAATATTTTGCAGACTGGATGTGGTAGCGCACATCTGTAACCCTACACTTAGGAGGCTAGCAGACAGACTATGAATGGAAGGTTACCCTGGTCTAGTGAGACCCCACCAAAAAAAAGTAAATTAAGCCGGGCAGTGATGGCACAGCCTTTAATCCCAGCACTCAGGAGGCAGAGGCAGGCGGATCTCTGAGTTTGAGGTCAGCATGGTCTACTGAAGGAGTTCCAGGACAACCAGTACCAGGGCTGTTACACAAAGAAACCCTGTCTTGAAAAACCAAAATAAATAAGTAAATAAAACTTAAAGAGTGAATAGCTACTGAAGAACAACACCAACGACTGTCCTTTGGCTTACATGCACGCACGCATGTGCGCGCGCACACACACACACACACACTTGAAAATGTATGCCTGTGTATGAGTACAAAAGCCCAAAATAGGGCCATTACTGCCGGAAAAGGTCCTGCAGAGCTGAGCAGCCAAGATGTGTGACTTCACCGAGGACCAGACCGCAGAGTTCAAGGAGGCTTTCCAGCTGTTTGACCAAACAGGTAATGGCAAGATCCTGTACAGCCAATGTGGGGACGTGATGAGGCCCTGGGCCAGAACCCTACCAACGCCGAGGTGCTCAAGGTCCTGGGGAACCCTAAGAGCGATGAGATGAATGTGAAGGTGCTGGACTTCGAGCACTTCCTGCCCATGCTGCAGACTGTGGCCAAGAACAAGGACCAGGGAACTTATGAGGACTATGTCGAAGGCCTTCGTGTGTTCGACAAGGAAGGGAATGGTACCGTCATGGGTGCTGAAATCCGGCATGTCCTCGTCACACTGGGAGAGAAGATGACAGAGGAGGAAGTGGAGATGCTGGTGGCAGGTCATGAGGACAGCAACGGTTGTATCAACTATGAAGAGCTTGTCCGGATGGTGCTGAATGGCTGAGGACATTTCCAGACCCCGAGCCTGTGCCTTGCCCAGTGTGGGATCTCCCTGTGGCCCCTCCTAGGCTCCCTTGTCACAGCACCTTGCCATCTGGTCTCTTCTGGATGTCTGTCTTCACCAAATAAAATTCTCTGTTTGCCCTAAAAAAAAAAAAAAAAGCCCAAAATAGGATACAAAAACTAGCAAATGTATGACAGCATTAAGGAGGACACAGAGAACTGGCTCAGAGCCTGCATGCTGGTGGTGATGTACGGCTGAAGGAAGAACTACTCATCTGTTGGTACTTAACACAGACTGTAGTGGAGCAGCTTGGAAACTGATTGATAACTGGATGTGATTACTGGACTTGAACCCATAACAGGTGCCAGTCCTCAGAGCCATCCTTCTCACAATGATGAGTCTTGTGGTTTGGGGGTTTGGAGTGTCCAAGTAGAAGACTTGAGAGCTGGCTCAGTCAGGATAGTGCTTGCATGACAACTGAATCATATTCCTAGCCCCTACTGTAGAAGAGGTAGTGGTGCACATCTAATCCTGCTGCAATCAAGCAGAGACATGGGGAGCCTGAGAACAGTACAACAGAAGTGACTTAAGGGTTAAGAATACTGGCTGTTTTTCTAGAAGACCTGGGTTCAATTCCCAGCACCCACATGGTAGCTCACAAACATCTGTAATTCCATTTCCAGGAAATTTGATGTTCTCTTTTGGCTTCCAAGAGCACCAGACACTCAGGTGGTATACAGACTGACATGTAGGCAAAACATCCATATACATAAAATAATGATAATTAAAAAATAATAAGGGGAGCCCAGATATGGTAATGTATGCCTTTAATTCTAGCACTGAGATAGCAGAGGCAGATAGATCTCCAAGTTCAATGGTGTACAAGTTCCAGGCTAGCAGGGCTATATAGTAAGATCCTGTTAGAATAAATAAGTAAATTAATTAAAATAAAATAAAGGAACATGATAAAGGCATCCAATGTCAACCTTTGACCTCCATTTACACACACACACATATATACACACACGTGTGTGTGTACCAAATGCACATAAAAATATATATGTAAACTTAGATTTTTTTAATATATAACGAAGGCACAGGAAATATAGCTACTTGTCCATACATGGGTTAACAGACGTACATTATTTTGCCTGTCTCAGCTAAAAGGTGTAGAAGCACTAACTCTAGTAAAACAGTATCTAGATACTGGCTTCTAAATTTGTCTCCCAAGTTGGGCATGATGGTGTAATCTGTAATCCAGTGACTGGAAGATGGAGGCAAGAGAATCAGAGCTCAGGGTCATCCCTTGCTGGATAGTGAGTTCAAGAACAGACTGGGCTACAAGAAACCTTGTTTAAAAATAAACAAAAATTTCCTCTCCAGTAAAGGAACTCGGGCTCCTGAAGAGTTAATGCCAGGGTTTGCATAGGAAAAGTAGAGCATGGGTTTTGAATGTCCATGTTTTCAGAAACTAAGGAACACACATCTTCCTCCCCTACCAAAAATAATAAAAAGATCAGAGCCTGTTGAGTGTTTGGGGCTCCTCATAACCAAAGCTAGGACAATTTGAGCAACAAAATAATATTAGATTTTTAACCCGTGGAATAAAATGAGTGTGAGTAGAGTTTGTACTAGCAGAAGTGAGCAAAGAAGCTGGGCGGTGGTGGTGCTCGCCTTTAATCCCAGCATTTGGGAGACAGAAGCAGGCAGATCTCTGAGTGCAAGGCAAACCTGGTCTACTAGAGCTAGTTCTAGGACAAGATCCAAAGCTACAGAGAAACCCTGTCTTGAAAAACCTAAAAAAGAAAAAAAAAATGAGTGAAGAAAAGCCATGTTAGTTTGCAATAGAATTCTAGTGGGGGAAAATCATTAGGTATGTGCCACAGTAAGTAATGTTGTGGGGGGGGGTGAGATGAGCGCATAAAGAAGCAGCATTGCATGGTCTCAAAGAACCTCCCTCCAAATCTCTACCTGTTGCACAGGAAATAAGGACTGTTCTGTGGGGCACTGAGCAGGCAGAATTGACACGAGCATCATTAGTAACGCTATATGTTAGTACCGGACTCTTGGACTGGGCTGCCCCAAGACTAGCGCCATCAGTCTTGCAATGTTCTTGACAGGATGCTCTTTACTCCAGTCCAAGGAAACTGTAGTCACCTAAATTAAAGGGCATTGTGTAAACTGACTCACTGGCACTCTTCCGCAGTGTCAGAATCATGAAGATGAGGAGAGACTGAGAAACGAACAGGCTTAAAGGGTGAAAGAAAAAACATCATGTAGGATCCTAGATAGGAGTCTGGAACGGGGAGGAAAAAGCCAGCCCTAAATTAAAGGTTGCGTGCAATCTGGACACCATCTGCAGCTAATAATCATTGTGCTGAGCTTAATTCCTGTTTGTGATTTTGTGATCCCAGAAGAAACTGGAAGGAGGAAGCTGTGGGGAGAGACATAAGGGAGATAGTCTTGTGCTATTTTTGTAATTCAAGTCTAAAAGTAGTCTAAAATATTAAGATTGGAGCTGGCTAGTTTGACTCAGTAGTATACAGTGCTTGCATTGTATATGTGAAACTTTGGGTTTGATTCTTATCCCTGCTAAAACAACAATAAAAAAAAGGCCTAGAGATTGCTCAGTGGTTAGAAACACTTGCTGCTCCTCCAGAAAACCTGAGTTCCATTCCTGGTACCTACATAGGAGCTCACAAATCTGTAATTCCAGTTCCAAGGAATCTGATGTCCTCTTCTGTTCTCTGTGGGCACCAGGTACACATGTGCACAGACACACATGCATGCAAACACACAAATAAAATAAAAATCTTTTTTTAAAAGATATTTTAAATATTCAGGAAAGCGTGTTGACTGTTTTGTTTTCATGTGTCCATGTCAGTGTTAGGAAGGGGCTCTTGGACTATCGAGAAGAGAACATCACAATAGATCGCGCCTGTAGACAAGAAACATTTGCTTATGAAATGGTAAGTCTCACCTTTCCACCCTTCTCTGCTCTAAGACAGTAAGCTGAGAATGTCACTGACTGTTAGTCACCAAGAGCTAATTGGAGAGCATCCCCATGGAGCTGAAAGGACCACACTTGATTCCACCTCTCTGACTGACTTCTGCTTTAGTTTGCTCTTACTGTCAGTATCCGGCCAGATTTATGCCTGTTTACCACTCTGTTCCTGGAACCTTTTGTTCTGCTCCTAATTTTACTTTAACCATATTGTTTTGGAACGGGAGCAGATTCCTGTAGATGAGGCTAACCTTGAACTCTCAAAGATTAACCTGCCTCTGTCTCCTAAGTGCCGGTATTGAAGACACGTACCAGCACACTCAGCTTTTAAAACTATAGACTTAATCTATTGCTTCCTGTGTGAAACTCTAAGACAAAGTGAAAGTGACTGAGTTTGAGGTCAAGCCTGGTGTCTGTAGCAAGTTCTAGGCTAACCAAAACCACACAGGAAGACCCTGTCTTAAAAAACAAACAATCAAAAAGTAACAAAGACTAGCCAGCCAGATGTGGTGGTTTACACTTTTAATCCCAGCATTTGGGAAGCAGAGGCAGGTGGATCTTTGTAAGTTCGAGGCCAGCCTGGTCTACAGAGCAAGTCCCAGAACAGCAAGAGAAACCCTGTCTTGAAAATCCGGGGCGGGGGGGGGGCATTCACAAAGATGTTTACTGATCATCACTTCCAGGACCAGACATTCTGTACCCAGTAAGAAATGACTTAGTCTCCTTTCATTGGTAACCCTGGTCTGTATGAAATTGCTATTCTATGTACATATTCACATACGTGGAATTACATGATATTTTTCTTTCTGTGTGGTTTGTTTAGCATAAAGTTTAAAGTTTCCTCCATGTTGTTGCATATGTTAGAACTTCATTTCTTTCTCTGGCCAAATGAAATCTTGTTACATGGATGCACCACATTCTGTTAGTTAGTGCGCTGTTAGCTTTTAGCTTGTTCCCACCTTTCGGTTATTGTGAATAATACTGAAGTATAAGTAAGTGTTTGAGTTCTGTTTTCAGTTCTTTTCGTGATACAGCTGGGGTGGAGTTGCTAGGCACTATAGTGATTGCTTAAAATTTTATAGACATGTGATAATTCTGCATTAGTTCTATTGTCTCCCATAAAAAGGTGCATTTTGTACCTACTAGTAATTCATGAAGCTTAGTTTCTTCAGATCCTTTTCAATTCATACATTGTTTAGAATAACCACCTTAGTAGACACCTATCTTATTTTATAATTTTATTTTTGATTTGTCCTTTCCTAATGGTTAATGATGGTAAGCATTTTTTATATAATTATTGGTTATTTGTATATTTTCTTTGAAAAACATCTATTCTAAATTCTAATTTCTTTTGTTTTTTGGTTTTTTGAGACTGGATTTCTCTGTAGCTTTGGAGTCTGTACTTGAACTCACTCTGTAGATCAGGCTGACTTTGAACTCAGAGTCTGTCTCTGCCTCCCGAGTGCTGGGATTAAAGGCACTTCGGTAGGATTTGCTGAAGGAGGTAGAGACAGGAAGATCATGAGTTCAAGGCCAGCCTGGGCTATTCTAATTCTTTACCAATTAGAGTATATTGTCTTGTTAGTGGGTATTTTGAATGCTAGGCTTTAGCCTATTTATGATTTAAAAATATCTTCTCTCATTCTCTAGATTATCTTTTTCACTCTTTTGATGTTTTCAGGTTTTAAAACTTTGATTCATTTTGATTTTTTTTAACATTAAAAAGAAAGCTATTTTATGTTTGGGGATTATGCCTGCATGTAGGTCTGTACAGCACCCGTGTGTCTGGTGCCCATGGAGGCCATAGTTAAAGATGGTTGTGAACCCTATGTGGATACTGGAAACCAAACCCAGGTTCTCTTAAAAAAGAAATGCTCTTAACTGCTGAACCATCTCTCCAGCCCCATTTTGAATTAGTTTTAATATGTGATGTAAAAAAGGCCAACTTCATTCTTTCATACATAGTAATACAGACCAGCCCACAAACTGCAGCCAGGTAGGGGTATGGTACAGAGCACCCTTGCCCCCTATAAAAGCATAATTTTTAAATTGTTTGTCTGTGTTTGCCTTTGTTTTGTTGAGACCTCAGGGTCTCAACTGTGTAGCTCTGGCTAGCCTAGAACTTACTATGTAGAGCGGGCTGGTCTTGAACTGAGAGATCTGCCCACCTCTGCCTTTGGTCCTGGGATCATAGGTGTGTGCTACTCCACTGGCACTCAAAATAATATAAAATTATAAGTGTTACACAGAAGCTAGTCAAGGTTTCTCTAGCACTGGCTAATATAAAACATGATGAAGACACTTTAGAAACAAACTTCAGAAAAGGGTGACAAGATGAGTTTATGTGGCTAATTTGACGGTGTAAGCATGCCCTCTCTCCCTCTCCTCCTTCACTCCCTCCTTCCACTCCTTTTCTAATTTCTTTCTAGGAAGCAGGAAACACTAGGTGGTCCCTTTTGTGAGCAGTCAGGAAGTGAATAGAGATGGGTGGATTGGGTCTAGTCTGAGTGCTAGCCTGCAATGTCAGGCCAAGGCTCAGATCCCCAGTGCTAGGGATAGGATATCTCACTAGAATACCATCTTGATTTGGTCACATGATAAAAAAGATAAATGTTTAAGGTTGTCCTCCATGTACAAGCTTCTCTTAAGAGTATCCAGTATGCTGCCCTTCACTGTCTTCCCTTGTGTACCTTTTCCTATGGTTGGCTTATAAATGGGTTTTGTTTTGTTTTATTTTAATATTGTGTATATTTGTGTGCCCGAGTGGGAATTTATGAACATGCCTGCAGTGCCCATGGATGCCAGAAGAGGGCTTTGGATCCCCTGAAGCTAGATTCATGGGCAGTTCTGAGCTGCCCTACATGGATGCTGCAACCCAAACTCAGGTCCTCTGCAAGAGCAGTACATACTCTTAACCTCTGAATTGCCTCTTCAGCCCATTGGTTTGTTTTTGAGAAGGGTCTCCCTGTATAGCCCAGGCTGGCTTCAGACTTTAAAACCTTCCTGTCCCAGTCATCCCTGTCCCCACATTGATGGGGTAATAGGCATACACCACTGTGCATGGCTGTACTATTGAATTTCTAAGATTGTCAAGCATTTGGAATTTTCAGTTTTCCTTATTATTGATTTCTAGGGTTATTGAATTGTGGTCGGAACTACTTTGTATGGTTTTAGTTCCTTTAAGTCTAGACTGGTTCATGTGCACCTGAGAAGGCTACTGCTGGCTGAAGAGTCCTGCAATTTTTGTCTTTGTTTTTCGTGTTCAGTTCGTTCTTCCACTGCCTAATGAATTCTTGTCTGAGTTCATTATTGTAAGAAAAATATCAAAGTCCAGAATCATTTGGTTCTTTTTTTAAAACTCTATCAGCTTTTTTCGCATATATTTTAGGATCCTTTTGCTCTTTGTAATTATGTGTCTCAGTACTATATAGCACCTTTTATCAACATATAATACCATCTCATAATCTCTCTTAAACCTTGTTTAAGATTAACAGAGACAGTAAAACAACTTCCAACAGTTTTTTGATTTTTCGAGGCAGGGTTTCTCTGTGACTTTGGAGCCTTCCCTGGAACTAGCTCTTGTAGACCAGGCTGGCCTCAAACTCACAGAGATCCACCTGTCTCTGCCTCTCGAGTGCTGGGATTAAAGGCATGCGCCACCACAGCCTGATGCTTCCAACAGTTTTCTTTTTTTATGATTTGCATGGACTATCTTCTACCCTTTTACTTTCAACATGTTTCTATCGTAGTATCTAAAATGAGTCTCTGTAAACAATATACAACTGAATAAAGTTTTTGCAATCCAGTCTGTCAGCCTGCCCTTTCAATAGGAGCTTCCATTTACAGCTACACTGGTTACTGGTGAAAAAAGGGCTTCTAGCCGGGCAGTGGTGGCGCACACCTTTAATCCCAGCACTTGGGAGGCAGAAGCAGGTGGATCTCTGTGAGTTCGAGGCCAGCCTCACAGAGTTCCAGAACAGCCAAGGCTGTTATATAGAGAAACCCTGTCTCGAAGCGGGGAAAGAAAAGAGCTTCTGTTATTCAGGTCTTTGGTTGTCCTTTGTTCCTCTGTTCTTTCATTATTTCCTTACTTTAGATACTGATTTTTGTTGTATATCTGTTTGATGCCCACCTCCCTCCTTTTCTGCCTTTATTGAAAATACCTTGTCGGTGGTTACCATGTGTGGCTCCAAGCCACCGCCTTTTCACTGCAGTCTGAAGGTCTGCTGCTGTGTACCTCAGCGTCTGCGTCTTCCCTTCATCACTAATAGTTTTGGTAGATACAGAATTCTGGGTGACTGTTTTCTTTCATGGTTTGAAGTATGTCATCTGACTTGTTTCTTACCTTTTCTGATGAGAAATCTGCTGTTGAAACAGTTGAGGAACCTGATTTCCTGTAGTTAAGTATTTGGTTTCTGTTGGTTCACTGACCATATTTATGGCAGCTGGCTTAGCATCTTATTTTATTTGCTTTTATTCAATAGACTTATTTATATGTGAGTCTAGAATTTGTGTATAGGAATAATTAATTGCCGTATTAAAACATTTTTTTCATTGTATTCAGAGAGATGTGTGAGACTGTTGGGCAGGAGGTACACACACCATGTCTATACACCTGCCACAGCATTATGTGGTCAGAGGACAACTTAGAGGACTTAGTTCTCTTCTTCCCTGGGAGGGTTGCTAAGATCACGAACTCAGGTTGCCAGGCTTGGCAACAGACTCTTTACCTGCTGAGCCATCTGCCAGACCTCATTAATTACCTTTAATTTTTTTCAAGATGCTGTGTAGCTCTGGCTGTCCTGGAAGTCACTTTGTAGAACATGCTGGGCAGAGAGATGTCAGAGAGAATGTACAGAATCTGCCTGCCTCTGCCTCTTGAGCGCTGGGTTTAAAGGCGTGGCTTCCTAATTAACTCTTTAACTAGTAATTTCATTGATTGAGTTTCCTTGAGGTCAGTTAATATAAAATTCCTACTTTCCTGTAAATGAGCCGTATTTTCCTGTTCCATGCCTGAGTTTTTGTTGAAAACTATACATTATTGTTATGCTCTTTCCAGATTGTTTTGCTATGTGCATAGTCATTGATAATTCTATCCAGTTACCTCTGTGTTTATCAGTGACCTAAATGTCTGGCTTCAAAAATTAAAATTAAAAAAAAAAACCTATAAGAAAGGTTACGTAAATATCCCAATAGGTGGCTCTGCCGGGTACTGCCTACAGGGCCAGTCAAGCCAGCGCACCAAACACAACCCAATGTTTTAAGGACAGGGTCTCTGCTTGTCTGCCCTGGCGCTGCCCTCCTGTTGTTTGGGAACTCAGCTGCTATCTCACATCTGCAGGGGGTGGAGGGAATAGTGAGAAGTATTGGTTTGCATATACTGCTTATTTGCAGAATACAATCAGCTTCTCCCTTCTCCAAACACTCCTGCATATGGGAATCACTTTCCAGACTTCCAAAGTAATTTATTCCATTTTATCTTCTCAGCCTAGTGGCTCCTTCTGTAGAGAGGACTTTCTACTCTGCATGACATCACTCCCACTTCTTAAAAACACAAATATTTATTAGTTTATGTGTATGTTTGCATACCTGCATGTACGAATGTAACACCACATACAAAGGGCAAAAGAGGGCATCAGATCCCCTGGAACTGCCGTTACAGGTGTTGTCTACCAGTGTGGATGCTGGAGCCTAAACCTGGGACCTCGGCAGAGCACTCATTGATCTTAATCACCAAGCCATCTCCTCAGCCCTGATTCACATTAATTTTTTTTTCTTTTGGTTTTTCAAGACAGGGTTTCTCTGTAGCTTTGGAGCCCGTCCTGGAACTAGCTCTTGTAGACCAGGCTGGCCTCGAACTTACAGAGATCCACCTGTCTTTGCCTCCCGAGTGCTGGGATTAAAGGCGTGCGCCACCAGTGCCCAGCTGTTCTCACTAATTTTTCAAACAAAATTGTTGTACTTTAGTGGCCCCTTATAACTATTAAGCACATATAAAACAATATGGTATATTAAAGATAATATATATTTGCAATCCTGAGTAGATTGCTGAATCTCAAGCTTTCTCTTAAAACTGATTTTATAAGCATATTAAAGGCTGTAAACAAGGAGTAGTGATGAGAAATGCCTTTCAGAACAGCAATTGGCTAACATTCCTGTTTATCATTGGTTGTTAAGCATATAACACCAAATGTCTTCTTACATGTTTTATGTGCCCATTCCCAAAAACAGTCTGTAAAAAGTATTCTGTTATTACAATAGGTGAAGCTGAGCATAAGGAGACAAACCATTCCTCACTTGGAATTGGCCATCAAACCCAAGGCTGACTGGAGCCCTCGCTAGGGGTTCTGCATTGCATTGTCTCTTAGCTGAATTACAATGACTGATTTCAATCAAGGTCTTGTTTTCTTTCTTCAGGAATCTCATGCACTTGGGAAAAAACCTAAAAATCCAGAAGACATGATCAAAGAAGGGGAGCTCATCTTATCTGTGAACATCTTATACCCTGTTATATTTAATAAGGTCAGTAGTGAAACCTGGTTTTGTTTGAGTATTAAGGGTAGAACCTAGGCCCGCAAGCATACTAGGCAAGCACTTTACCATGGGGATACATACCACCAGTCCCTAAAAGGAACTTTTAACAAGGTATTTAATTATTTGAGTTCTAACTCAGGTTTCAAAATAAATGTTAGCATACACAGTCTGACATCTTACTTTTTAGGACTGACAGGGTGTATTTGTTTTAATAAGAAATATTCCCCTGGGTAGTGGTGGTACATGCCTTTAATCCCAGCACTCGGGAGGCAGAGGCAGTTGGATCCCTGTGAGTTCGAGGCTAGCCTGGTCTACAGAGTGAGTGGTCTACAGAGTGAGTTCCAAGACAGGCTCCAAAGCTACAGAGAGACCCTGTCTTAAAAAAACAAACCAAAAATTATACCCAGCACCTTGTGCATGGTAGATATATACTTTACCACTAAGCCAACTTTGGTACGTTGGTCTTCTAATTAATGGATATGAAATATACAAATACAGAAACTAAGAAAATACAGAATGCCAACTTATGAATGTGATTTGTTTTCAGTACTATAAATCAAACTCAGAAGCTTGTGCATACTAGGCAAGTGCTGACTACCGAACCTTGTCCAGCCTAACGGGGTAGGTTAAATAAAGAAAATCACACCTGATGTGCACATACCTTTAATCCCAGTACTCAGGGAGAGGCAGGTCACTCTCTGAGTTCAAGGACACCCAGGGCTACACAGAGAAACCCTGTTTCAAGTAGGGGGAAGTAGTAACTTGATTTAGATGAGGTCTTGGTGGGATTTGTGGTTATCTGGATTTTATAATGGACACTTAATTACTGTTTGACTTCAGCACAAAGAACACAAGCCATACCAGACAGTGTTGGTACTGGGCAGTCAGAAGCTAACTGAACTGCGGGATTCAATTTGCTGTGTCAGTGACCTCCAGATTGGTGGAGAATTCAGTAGCACTCCAGACCAAGCCCCGGAGCATATCAGCAAAGTAAGGTGACCTTTCCCTTCCCCCTTAAAAGAAGAAAACAGTAAGCAAAAGAAACAGTAATTGCTGTAGCAGGGTCATGAGTGTTGATTGTTCTCATGGTTCTTGTGACTGAGGTGCTGCCATGTCTTCTTTTACCATCCCTCTAGCCTTTTAGAGGCGGTATTTGTGTTTCTCAGTGCTCACCATTTACAGCTGGTCTGGGATGTTCTTACTTCTGAGCTAATACTGACCAGCTAGCTGTCTGGCCCCTTGTTCTCTTTTCCTTTTCCTTACAGTCGACTTCACCGTGGCTTCCTTATTCCTTTGTTTTTATTCAGTGCTAACGAAGCATTCTCCACTGAGTTACAGCCCTGGCCTTACTGTTGCTTTGGCTTTGTTCTCATCCTTTCCTGTTTAAAACGCTGTAAGGTTTTCAGCCCACCTTAAGTACCTCAAGGAAGAGTCTGGAGTTCGCTAAGAGCCTGTCATTTGCACTCCTTCACTGCTTGTAGGAGCAATAAGTACACAGGCCAATAGCACACAAGGAGATGTGGAAAGTTGATCTTTGCTGGCCAGCCTTTCCTGATAAGGGCACTCTTCATGAGACAGAAATGCCCCGAGTACGTCTTGGAGAGGAGCGAGGTATCAGGTGGGCTGCCAAAAACATTTTCAGAAGTGAGGGAGGGCTTACCTAAACAAACAGAATGACCTAATATCGCTGAATTCTCAAGACAGAGATTCTGTTACTGGTGCCGCCTTAGCAGAGAAGCCAGGGTTGACTTGCCCGCTGAGGAGAGAGCATCTCTGCAGGCACATAAAATGACATCTGAAACAAGTAGGATGAAGGTAGAACTTGGAGAAGGATCAAAAGTCAGTCTTTTTCCACCAGCCATGTACATTTTATTTCTTTGATTTTTGAGCCCCATGTTAGCATCCCATGTGACTTCACATACTGAATTTGTGTGTCTGTCTTCCGTGTGTTCCATTTCCTGTTTTGAGTATCACGGTGTGGCAGAAGCATTTTACTGTGCATCTGGGGTTCACAGTCACATTTCCAAACTCGATTCCAGGCCTTCTGTGTCTGTTACAGTGCATAGTATATCCTGGTGCAGTTTCCATGTTTGCCCTATAAACCACCATCTTCTAGTGACTGACATGGAAATCAGCATCATAGCTCAGGCAGAGATTACACTGAACATCTGTGGTAATGTTGAAGATAGTTTTAACATATGTAAACTCTTCCAAATTGTCCTGTCAGTGCTTAGGGAGATATCTGCCATGATAAAGAGAAACAAATGGAATTTTAAGGAAATGTTTTGTTTTGTTTTGTTTTGTTTTTTCTCAAGGAAGAAAGCACTGGCCTTTTGCAGGCTTTCTTAACCCTAGCAGAAAAGGAAGGTATAAGTTTAAATTAATTTAACGTGAGTTGGGCATGGTGGTACATTCAGGAGGCAGAGGCAGGCAGATCTCTGTGAGTTCAAGGCCTGCCTGGTCTATATAGCAAATTCCAGAACAGTTGGGGCTACATAGAGATTTTTTTTTCTTTGAAAACAAGAGGGCAAAAAGAATTGATGTGAAAAATTTAAACTCACCTTCTGTAGCAATCTGTCGCACTGGTCAGAGCTGTTTGAATCAGCTATGCCAGTCATTCCTAGTCAGCAGGACTAGTCAGTTTATACAATTTGCACCTTGGTGCCAAACCCTTCAGTTTTCTAAGCAGGAACTAAACAGTTTGTCTTATTACACTTTTTAAAATTTGTATGGGTGTTTTGCCTACATGTCTGTACCACATGTATGCAATGCCTGAGCGAGCCAGAAGAGGGCACTGGGTCTAGAACCTGGAGTTAGGGATGCTTTTATGCTCCCATGTGGGTTGTGAGCTGATATGTGGGTGCTGGGGATGAAACCCAGGTTCTCTGGAACAGCAGTTGCTCAGAACCACTAACTATCCCTCTAAATACTGCCTTAATGATATCTACAGCCATGCTGCTACATTCTTTCTGCTTTTGTCTACTAAATAATAGCCTGATTGTGTAGAGGTTACATGCCCAGAACATGCTGGCCTTGGAAAGAAACAGAGCAGTCATGAGTTCAACAAGCAGTGGTGGAGGCTGAAGTCAGATCCATGTTTTCCCCTCCAAACCCCTGCTTCTGGCTGTGGATGGCTATCTGGTAATGAGGCCCTGAGAAACAGTGTGATTAACTTCACCTGCAGGCTTCTAGGACAGGGCTTTATTTATCTGTCCAGAAATCTGCTTCATCTGTCTCTTCTTCAGCGATGTTTTAGAATCCTATGAAGTTTAAAAGCATTTAGAAGGACAGATAACAATAAATGAGGTATTAATGAACCTAGCACCTTTTTGTTGTTGTTACTGGGTTTTTGGTTTTGGTTTTGGTTTGGTTTGGTTTTTTTGAGATAGGGTCTCTCTGCATAACATAGCCCTGGCTGTCCTGGAACTCATTCTGTAGACCAGGCTGACCTTGAATTCACAGAGATCCACCTGTTTTTGCCTCCCAAGTGGTGAGATTAAAGGTGTGTGCCATCATGGCTTGGCTCGAGCCTAACAATTTATGAGCCTTAAAAAAACTATTTCATTGACATTTGTATTTTGCAGTGTTGTTGGGGTTCTTTTCCCCTCATTTGTAAGGGCTCAAGCATATAATTAATACAGAGAATAGATGAACCTCATGTGTTCATTACCTATGTTCAGTATTCTCAGCTTTTCCCCCAAATTATTCTGTGTTGTGTACACCAAAGAAAAGTGAAAATAAGTCCTTGGGTTGATGATTTGGTGGTTCCCCAGCATGTATCCCACTGGCAGTTGTGGATGAGGTGTACAGGGCCTGCAGTTTATACGATGAGTCATTGCCAGTGTGCCAGAACTCGGGTAAAATTTCAGTGTATTTAAGTCCCTATAACTTTAAAGTGGAAAAGAATTTGCTGATATTTGGGGTTTTTTATTATAATTGTTTTTAGAATGGAACTGTATTTTTAAAACAAATGTGTAAACAGTGCTAGTATTTTCTGATCAAGTATCAAATATATTGTCTTCCTATGTGTCCTGACTGGCTTGGAACTTGTGGTTCTTCTGCTTCAATTTCACTAGTACTGGAATTAAATCTACCTATGTTACCTGTTTGTACAGCGAGGAGAGGTTATTAACATGTAACTTTTGGTGGAAGCCATTCTTTTTTTTTTTTTTTTTTTTTTTGGTTTTTCGAGACAGGGTTTCTCTGTGGCTTTGGAGCCTGTCCTGGAACTAGCTCTTGTAGACCAGGCTGGTCTCGAACTCACAGAGATCCGCCTGCCTCTGCCTCCCGAGTGCCGGGATTAAAGGCGTGCGCCACCATCGCCCGGCTTTGGAAGCCATTCTTGTTCTTTTAGAGTTCTCTTTGTAAATAAATAAGCAATAATGTGAGAAGGCATTAAATTGCTCAAGTCATTTCGGAAGTTTTATACAAGTGTTATATGATGAACAAAATTGTATGCATACCAAACTTTGTTTCCAAAATGAAACAAAATAAAGGCACTATTCATCGTTTTAGGACATTAGTTGGCTGTTTATTTTAAGGCAGCATCTCACTGTGTAGCCAAGGCTGATCCAGAACTCATTGTGTAGCTGAGGCTGGCGTCAAACTCACAGCAGTCCTCTGAATGATGGAATTATATGTCATTTAATCACAGCATTTATGAGGCAGTGGCAGGTGGATCTGAGTTCCAGGACAGCCAGGTGTATAGAGTGAGTTCCAGGACGCAAAGAGCTACAGAGAAACCTTGTCTCGAAAAAACAAAGAAGAAAATTTTTACTTGTGTATGTTTGTAGGCAAGTGTGTGCTGCGGTCCGTGTGTGGAGGTCCACAGACCAACTGTGAGAATGGGTTTTCTTTCTACCTTGAGGGCCCAGGGATCAAACTTAGGTCCCTCGGGCTTGGCAGCAGTCACTTTACTTCCCAGGCCATCTCACTGGCCCTTGAAGCTTTATTTTAGATTTTAGTTTACAGTTCTGAGTGCTTCAGAAGCATACATTGGACAGGTATGTGTTCAAGCTGCCAGCCGGGACATTAGATACACTGTACCCTGAGGATTCGGTGCCTACTGTAGTGAGGATCATGGCCACCCCTTGAAGTCTGGTAGTATGACTTAGAGCCTCAGAATTGAGGCCATTTGTGCCTATTACTGTGTTACATGGGGCAAGACTGATTAAGAACAGAAATCCTGGTAGTGTATGCCTTTAATCTCAGCACTCAGGAGGCAGGTCAGGTGGATCTCTGAATTGGAAGCCCGCCTGATCTACAGACTGCTAGGACAGCCAAGATGATACAGAGAAATTCTGTCCCCAAAAAATAGACATCCATGCTCTAAGAGTTATTGAAAATAGGAAAGTTTTATATATAAAAGAACTGAAAAACAACTAAGAGATCTTTGTCATTATTACCACCAAAGCTGTGACTGTCGAGTTTCTAGTTCTGATACAGAAATAATTTGTCAGCTGCACCTAGGAAGTGAGCAGTGAGGCTGACTAGAATCAGTTCAGTTACCTTTCTTGAGTCTCACTATGATTAAAACAGCAAAAGGGTAAAATTGAAAAGAGCCTCTCTCTTGTGTGGGGTTTTATTGAGGAGTGACAGCTTATGGCAGCAGAGAGGGGCCCCAAACATGAGTTGCTGGGCATCCATGTGATTTTATGGTGTACAGATTTTGAATACTTAAATTGTTACAACTGGATTTCATTAAATACCATCTGTTTTCTTGCAGGACCTATACAAATCAGCCTTTTTTTATTTTGAAGGAACCTTTTACAATGACAAAAGGTACCCAGAATGTAGAGACTTAAGCAGGTACTACTCCCAAAAATCTTCTCAAAGTCTTTGTGTTTTGTTTTCTGTTGATTTTTTTGTCCTTTTGAGAAAGTCCTGGATGGCCTGGACCTAATGATCCTCCTGCCTATGCTTCCCTAAGTGCTGACATTAAAAATGCGAACCAACACACCTAACTATACAGTGTTTCTGTATGTAACTCTGGCTGTCCTGGAACTCGCTCTGTAGACCAGGTTGGCCTCGAACTCAAGAGATCCATCTGCCTCTGCTTCCCAAATGCTAAGTAGGGTTAAATTCGTGCACTGCTGCCACCACCAGCTAGCACCTTAATTAGAACTTGAAACTAAGAAATAGTAACATTCTAATTTCAGTATATGCTAAATATGTAAAAACAACCAAAAACCCTGTTGCCAAAAATAAAGTGAGGACAAAATGTGGCATTGTTATACATTTTTTGTTTGTTCTACAAGTGGTACATATCCTAAAAACAGCATCCTAAAAAAACTGGTCCTTACTGAGATGAAAAGGGCAGAAGTGACTAACTTTGAGGCCATCCTGGTCTACATAGTGAGTTCCAGGAGAGCCAGACTCTGTCTCAAAACAACAAAAGCCCAAGAATAAAAAAGAGCTGTTACTCAGACGGATAAAAAGTTCAGTATCTAATCCTCTCTACACCCCTACTCCCCTTAAACATTTCTCACTCTTGGAGCTTAGGTGTATGCTTGTGCCATGGCACAAGTTTGAGCAGAGGAAAACTGATAGGAGTTAATCTTCTCCTTCCAATGGGGATCAGGTTTGGTGACCATTGCTGTTACCTACTGGTCCAAATTCACTGTTCTTTTAATCCAAGAATTCACAAGCCACCATTATCTTCCCTTCTAGATGGCAGCGATCCATTTAATAAGGAGGCCAGATTGTATGAAACATTGCAGGTATACTCTTTTCTTTCCTGTTCAAGTTTTAGTAATAATGCTTTATCCTTATCTTTCCCCCAAAACAGAACTATTATAGAATGGTCAGAGTCCCATGATCGAGGATATGGAAAATTTCAGACCGCTAGAATGGAAGATTTCACATTTAATGACTTGAATATTAAACTTGGCTTTCCTTACTTATACTGTCACCAGGGAGACTGCGAACATGTTGTTGTTATTACAGACATAAGGTATGTGGTATCACTTGGAGAATATTTTATCTTAAAAAGTGCCATTAATTGGGGGTGGGGAGGAGGACACTTGCTATTCAGCAAGAGTGTGAAGGTCAAGACAACTAGCAGGAAGTCTGTTGTCCTTCTACCATGTGCGTGGGGCCCTGGGAATTGGACTGGAGTCATCAAGCTCAGAAGCAAGCATGTTTACCCACTGAGATGGCTCATTAACTACTTTTCTGTCTCCTTACCAAAGTTTAAGTAGCTTTAAGAGAAGTTCAGCGAATTAAAGAGTTACCCCTGTGGCTTGGCCTGGGAGCAGTAAGCATCTGCTTTCCATGCAGTGGGAAGCTTGCACACCCTGTTAATTTTTCTGAAAATCTAGTAGATGTGGCCTATTACCCCAGTACTTGGGAGGCAGAGGCAAACAGATTTTTGTGAATTCCAGGTCAGCCAGAGCTATTTAATAAAAAGAAACTGTCTATAAATCAAAACTATGTATTAGAAAACCTATTTTAAAAAGTATTTATTGGAGGATTAAAATTCCATATTTTTTAAGTATCTAAATTTAATTGAAATAGTGATTCTATAGTGGGAAGGTGAGTAAGTTCCAAACAAATGAATAGTTTAAAATTGAGGTGCTGAAGAAATGGCTTGATGGATAAGACCAGTTCAAATATGAAAAGCCAGGAATGGCCTTGTACACCTGTAACTCTAGTGCTGTGGCGGGCAATGACAGAAGATCACTGGGGCTGCCTGCCTGCCAGCCTAGCTCTACTGAGAGGCCCTGTCTCAGGGCAGTAAGGCAGAGAGTGGTGGTGCAGAGTATCTCATGTCCTTTTCAGGTACCTACATGCACACAAGTACCATATACACCTACCTCAGACACACACAAAAAAAAACAAACAGAAAACTAGTTCCCTGGGGAGGAAGGATGTAAAAGTAAGATCTCATAATTTCATATTTATATGACCTTTAAAACCTATTTACAGTATAACTCTTTGCTAACCTTTGAAAGATTTAAAACCTGGTCTTTATGTACAAATACATTTTGTTTTGTTCCACTTAGCCCAGGCTGGCCTCACACTTGCTGTATAAGCTAAGCATTAAACTCCTGGTCCTTGGGACAGAAAAGATTGCTCAGTGGTCAAGGGCACAGGCTGCTCTTCCAGCACTCACAAGATGGCCACAACCATCCATGTCAGGAACCCAGCAGAGCTGAGATTAAACCTAGTTTGTAAATTTTACAACTAATAGATCTTTAGGGTTTATGACTTACCCAGCACCATGCTGCTGGTTAGTGGCACTTAAATTTTGTAGTTCTGACATTTAACATTAAAATCATAATTCATGTCATTCAAGGATCCAAATCTTTTATTTTTCATAATGAGAAAGTCATGTAGTAAGAGCCAGTTAATCTAAGCAAGGTATCACTGGGCAGCCTTGCTTAAACTGTGTTCCACAAAAAACAGTGTGGTGTTAGATTATGATGAAATACATAAAAAATATTACATGCAGACTGTCACAGCATGTTATCATAAAGGGAATTGAGAAATTGATTTCTGGAAAGCATGTTGGGCAAAGTGTTCAGCACAGGTGGCTATAGTCTTGCCCTATAGTAAGCTGGGCAAGACCTAGAACTAAGTTACATCCCCAGTAATGAGATTAGGTACAAACTGTTTAATCCAAGAAATCAGTTTACTGAAATCTTTTGTGAACAAAATAAACAAGGTCAAACCATGTTCCTAATGTTGGGGAGCAGGTATAGCATTTGTGTTTCACATAATCTGCTTTCCTCGTGAAAGGCTTGCGCATCATGATGACTGCTTGGATAGAACACTTTATCCCCTTCTTACCAAGAAGCATTGGCTGTGGACCAGAAAATGTTTTGTTTGCAAGATGTATACAGCTAGGTGAGTGACAGCTTTCTTTCCTTTAAAAAGTACTGGGTTTCACTTTTAGTACTTCAGATATCTGCTTTCAGTTTGGGTTTCAAAGTTTTAATCTACTAGAGTCAGTATTCCAGTGTTGATGCAGTTTGGTGAAAATGGCTTTTTGTTTGTTTTGTTCGGAAGATGAAACCCAGAGCCTGCTGCCTGCTAATCAGCGTGTGTACACCACTAGGCTACACCCCATATCGTTTGAAAATGAGGGAGCACATACATGAAGTTCAGAGCAAACATCAAGGAGCCATGCTTTCTTTGCTTCTTGACTGTCGTTTACGTTTCAACTCAGGTTTTATGTTCTGAACAATCGATGTGGGACAAACCTCAGGAGGCTGAGGCAGGAAGATTTTGAGTTTAATGCCAGCCTGGGCATTTAACAAGATCTCACCTCCTCACAGAATAGAAAATAAAAGGTGGAATGTGACACAGCGTGAAGAGCTCTCTCTAGTCGAGTGCGGCCAGCATGTTTACACTGTGGGGATTATTTTCTGGTTTTGTTATAAAGACAGGGCCTCACACAGCCTGAGCTGACTATCCTCAAACCAATGGTGTAAATTAAGGACTTGACCTTGAATTTCTTATATTCCTGCCTTAGTCTCTTGAGTACTGGGATTATAGGTGTAAGTCAACTATGAGATGATTCGTACAGTTAATCAGAGCCAAAAATTTTGGCCTATTTAGGAAATAGTTGAAAATTTAGTATTCTTCAGTTTGCTTTGGATTCCCTATCAAAGTATTTTTTCTAAAGGATCACTAGGAAAATAGAAATCAGTTACCAAAATGAAAATCCAGGGGTTGGTTTAAATTTTTCAGAACATCAGAAAAAAATTAAACTAAAATGATAAATTTAAGAGAAACTTAAAAACAGAAATTTCATGTGATGAGTGACACAGCATGAAATAATCTCAGGTGAACATTGTCCCTATACTGTGTATACACCAAATTGTAATATTTTTATCTTCAACCTAGATTAAAATCCTTACATCTCCAAACTAACCAATTTTTGTTAAAATAAGAATGATATAGAACATTATGGCCCCTGTGCAGGGACCATATGCAAATTCAAGTTTCTCTATTTTGATGGCAAAGTAAGGTAACCTATCATCTCCAATTATTTGATACATTGTAGAGTAACTAGAAGACATGGTCACTTCATGTAGAAATGTCATGCTCTATACTATTTGTACGTTTGCCTTGTTTTAAAATAAATATCTGCGTATGTGAGCACATATCTATAATCCCAGCACCCTGAAAGCTGAAAGCCGGCCTGGATTACATAACTTAAGGAAGTCTTCTGGGGTCTGTAAAATGTAGATCTATTAATTTTCCAAGGTGATTATTAGAAAACAAGTGAGTTACTTAAAGGACAGGAGTTCTCATAAATGTGTGTGCTGCTGATAGTTTGCATAAGCGGCAATCTTAAACAGTTCTGCAGCATTTCCTGGTATATGTCCCTACTGTGTTGGTATAGCTGGTTGAAGCAGTAGTGGAGAATGTTTTTTTATGTATTGCTACAGAGCAGTGGTTCACAACCGTCCTAAAACTATGATCCTTTAATAGTTTCTCACGATGTGGTGACCCCCAACCATAAATTTTTTGTTGATACTTCATAACTGTAATTTTCCTACTATTATGAATTATAATGTAAATATGTGATATGTAATCTCTGTTGAGAACTGCTGTTATAGGCCATAAGTCATAGACTATTGAAGTATAAAAAAATCCCAGCTATAATATAACATATACTTTTTTTTTAAACTACAGATGGGTGACAAACAACGACACCTTTGCACCAGAGGATCCATGTTTCTTTTGTGATGTCTGTTTCAGAATGCTCCATTATGATTCTGAAGGCAACAAACTAGGGGAATTCCTTGCTTATCCTTATGTTGACCCAGGAACCTTTAATTAGTACCACCTATATATATATTTTTTATATACTAAAGTTTAGTTAATATATTTCATACTTATTATACAGTGGGTTTTTTTTCTTGTGGCTTTTTACTTATGTTGTTTGTGTTACTGAGATGTAGAAATACTTTTTTTGTATTCTGAATATATAAACATTGTTGGAAACCAGCTTTTGATTGTCTCTGACTCCTATGCATTCTGTACCCGAATGGGTTTTGCTAATGGTAGAATGCAGCTGACAATACATCAAGTCTAGTAGTCCTTTAAAGAAATCTGTGAAGGACATGAGAGCTACACCTCCTACTATGAAGCTTCCAAGGTAAAGACCCTTCAAGTATCTGCAGTAAAGAGAAACTAAGGGCAGAAAATTAGGAGCAGCTATAATTTCATTTTAGGCTCCTGTGATATTTTTTAAGATAGACACTAGACTACAATGAATCTAAAAAGATTTAGTTATGCCCATAGTATTATTTAAAGTGAAGCCCGTTTCTTGAAATCACAAATGTTTAAACTGTCATGGCTAAAGAAAATAGCGGATTTTACATTACCATGGCTCACTTAATCCTCATAATAATTTTGAGCATGTGAAAATCAGTAGGGAAAGTTTTCCAGCTTAGCTAAGCCTCCATTGTTTGTCCCCTTGCTGTAAAATTGTAATGACATTTCTCATTCTGAGATACAGAAGAAAGAAAACTGCTAAACAAACTATCAAAATATTTTGTGGAAACTTTTGGGGTAGAAAATGAACTTTGTAATATTATAAAATAGACATTTAACTTTAATTAACTTTCTCTGTCCTAGGCTTAACTTTAATTCACCGAATCTTCTCCAGATGGCTAAGAACAGATCAGTAAACCAGAGACCTACACATCTGTTTAAAGATTGTGAAGCATGTTTCATGGACTTAAATGCACAAATACAATTATGGCAACTGACATGGAGATGACAAGTGCCTTTATGTGGTATGTCTAAAAGTATTCTTGTTTAGTGCTGTAGCCAACACAGGTCATTTACTCTCCAGGGCTAATTTACAATGTGCCCAAATTTCTTACTTTCCTGCATTGAGTGATATTAACATTAAGTACACTGAGAATTCTACTTCATAATCATACACTAATAATGAATGAATGATTTACTCAATTCCTAGATTAATATGGCAACTCTTGTGGGTCTTGTTCATACTCTCCCAAAGTAAATTACAGGAAGTTAGTTATCCCTAATACATATGTAATGCCAATTATCCCATTTTAATAGACAAAGATGACAGATAACAGATAAACATTATTATATGGAATCCTTATTTATTAAGAATGCTATTCTACTTCTTCTTTTACCCACAGTTCACATACCTTCCATTTCTTTGATGGTAGAAATAAGGAAAGGCTCACCAGGTTACTGTAATTATCAATTATTTAGGTATCCCAACTAGTTCACATGAAAAGAATTTCAACTTTATAGTTACAAGTTGTAAAGCCCCTGACTTCAAACAGTTTTTCTTTATGCCAGTTTATCTTTTAAATACAACATAACAATTAAATTTCATGTGTCACTTTAAGGGCAGAGGTAAACATGAATGGCACAACCTTATCAGTGAAAATCCCTATAGATATACCTGCACAAGACTGCTGTATAGAAAACAGCTGTTTCCTCAAGCATCTTGCTTATACTTCACAATTCTTTTAAGGATAATTACACCTTGTAATTTTATAGCAGGGCACTCATCACTAATATCTGTTGGTGAATCACACAACACAAATTTAAGCACATTTTGCTATTTGCAGTAGATAGTAGTCTATTCTCTGACCAATGGAATAAAGTTTGTTAGCTGAAGCCTTTGCTCTGCATACAGGAGTAAATGGCAGACTGCATCCCCACCTGGCACTTTTTAATCAGGTCAGTGGATATAAACAGGAACATTTTTAGTGTGCCACATCACTGTCTGGGTAAAAATCCATCGTGCTATAGAATTTCTAGCTAGAATAGCATATATGGTCTAATGAGCTCTGGTGAATTGTTTGTACATACGGACTTGCAATCAGAATCGTTCATTGAGGTGGAATATGTAAGATTGATCCAAACAACTGGGAAAAACAACATCAAAATAGGTATCCATACATGCATATTACATGCATACTATGCACATTCGGAGAGGTGGTAGGTTTAATGCAATTTTGTTTAGAGTTTTGAGAGTGATAGCTTGCCTGTGACAGACGGTTCCAAAGCACACATGGTTTCAAGCAGACACCTACCTAAGAAGGTACATGACTAGAAGAACGCTGCTAGTACTCTGAGTGGGACACTGTAGCTGACACCTGTGGTTAGTGAAGAACGGGAAGTCCACAGAGGCAAGTGACAGTGCTTCCCTGAGCTTACTACTGCATACCTCCTCTATCCCCTAACAGGACCTCAGTGGGGGCTAAGGACGACACTACTTCCTTAGCAGGTGATCTAGAATTCTTTCAGTAGTTCTTCTCAATTAGCAGTAATAATAATTTACTAATAGTTTGGTAGAAAAAATTTTAATTAAAACAAGTTTACACATTTGACACTTATGGCTTAACTAGAATAATTTTCATTCAAGCTAGAAATGTACTAAGGACAAAACAGAAGAGTGGTGTAGATAATGTACAGCATTTGCCCCAAACAGTAGTTCAATAAGAGCAAAAGTGTCAACTACTGAATAATTCAAAGTCCTTTACATAAGTGAAAATAATTATGAGACGTCAAGGTCATATATAAACATAACACACAAAACACTGCTATTAAGTCACTTTCCCATTAAAAATTCAAAACATAGTGATGAACCTTTCTTCCTATTGGAAACCAATGATGACGTGATTACTCAGAAGACCTTTGAAATGTTATTCCTTAACAGACTCTGATGGTCTCTTTGTGTGTATGGATTATCTACTTACTGTCTTGGAGCAACTGATGTTTCTACCTTTTATTTTTGTAATCTTGTGATGCCTGATGATACAGAAACTAAATACAAATCCCATTAGTTTTCTTATTTATTTACCACTTAATAAGCATCATGGACTGATTACAATTTAAAAACACACACATACCTCAATGAGCATGACCTTCTTAATGTGTGAGATTAAAAACAAACTAGTTTTAGGTTTTTGTGATTAGTAACTATAAAGGATTGTATATGAAGTTCCTCTATATACCCAATCTGTTCTCTTTAATTCTGACTCCACTGAATTCGCAGCCCTGAAACTAAATTACTTTCAAAAGTCATCAAATTTGTACCTTCTAGTTGGACATGTGGGTGTCACACAGACTACACATTATTAGGAAGAGGCAAGCTAATGCAGCACAATAGACTGAGGTTACATTAACTTCTGATAAAAAGGAGTGAGTACTTAGAAGTAACATTCATTTTATCAACCATAAAAATGCTCAACTTCTAAAAAACCCACAAACAGTGAAAAGACAGTCTGGTAAATCCAAGATTTGTAAAAACTATGCACAAACCCACGTTATTTGGGAGAAGAACGATTTATACAAGTAGCAGTTTTAAAATGTAACTGGCCTACTACCAATTACATGTGCACACACACTAACCGAAATACACTAGTCACGTCTATAAAGCAGGTCAACCTTTCTAAGTAGGTTTCCCTCACACTTGAACTGGATGATGGAGCTGTTAATACTGCACACGGAAAATTAGCAATAAGTTTTACACAAACATAAAGGGATTTTTCTTTCCCCGAACTACTTAAACATCAAAACCTATACTTATAAAAAATTTAATCCTTTCAGTCAGCAGCCTAAGTATTTCAGATGAAGCCACTCACAACAGACTTCACATACTCATTACACCCCACGTCTGCCAATCTAGTTATCTAGTGGTGACTCCTTCAGAGATAGTTCAGCCTCTCTCTCTTCTCCAGGTAATCTAAAATAAAAGGAAAAAAGAAAGCTGTCACAAGTATTGGGGTTTTCTTTTGAGTAAAAAGAGCTTTAATTCTAATTTTTAAAAAATCACTAAACACTTAACATATATGTTGCTAAAGTAATACACAGATCTGGTGAGATAACCCAAGGAGGCATCCTAGATCTGGCACTAAACTTAAGATGAATTTTATTTAAACAGAATTTGTATCTGTGATGACAACATAAAATAAGAACTAGACAAATACAGGTCCATAGGTACTTTACAAAGTACCTACTTAACATATCAAGGTTCAAAGAAAAACTGTTTTCTTTCAGAGTTCCTACTGAGATCATTTTCCTGAGTAAATATAGGGGCAGTAATTATCTAACCTGTCAGCCCAAACAGACTGTGTCTGGGTAACGGCTACAAGTTCAAGGCTGACCTGGACAGTGTAGGGAGATCTGTCTCAATAAACCTTTTGGGGGTGTTGGGATGAGTCGCTAGGTAGCCTTCTATTTGCTGGTGCTAGGGACTGAACTCAGCCTGCCTTACTCCTTAACATCTATCTACCCTTCTTCCTCTTGTCTTTTCCCTTAAATAAATGAGTAGTGCTCTTTCTGCATGTTCCTCTGCACACCAGAAGCTGGCATCAGGTTTCATTATAGATGGTTGTGAGTAGCCATGTGGTTGCTTTCGGGAATTGAATTTGGGACCTTTATAAGAACAGCCAGTTCTCTTAACCACTAAGCCATTTCTTCAGTCCCTCCTGCTGCTTTGATTCACAACTTAGTAAGACTGATATAGTGGACCATCAAAGCACTCTAGAGGCAGACTTCTCTATGTGTTCAAGACTAGCCTAGTCTACACAGCAACTTCCATGACAGCCAGGCAACACAATGTACACAGTGAGACCTTGTCTAAAAGGGGTGTGTAGGGAAAGGAAGTGTCAAACAAAAATCATTTTTTTTCTTTTTAATCACTGAGCTCAGTGATATAGTATTTCCCCAGCATATTTAGCCTTAGGAAGAATTACTGTGCTAAAATCATGAACTAGGGGTGGGGGGGGGTGAGTTGCATACACCTTTAATCCCAGCACTTGGGAGGCAGAGGTAGGCATCTGAACTCGAGGCCAGCCTGGTTTACAGAACGAGTTCCAGGATAGCAAAAGCTACAAAGAGAAGTCCTGTCTCAAAAACAAAACAAAAAAACTGTATAAGCCAAGCACAATGGTACAACTCTGTAGTCCCAACAACTGGGAAAGCCAAGGCAGGAGAATCTCTTAGAGCTCAGGAGTTTGAAGCCAGACTCAGCAAAAAAAAAAAAAAAAAAAAAAGCAAGACACTTAAGACCCTTCAAGAAATTTTTTCTATTATTTTATGTATGGGCTTTCTTCCTGAACATATGTCTGTGTACCATGTGAGTGTCTGGTGCCAACAAGGCCAGGAAGGGTAGGGATCATCTGGAACTGGAGTTAAGACAGTTCTGAGCTGCTTTATATATGGGTGCTAGGAATCAAACCAAGTCCTCTAAAGAGCAGCCGGTGCTCTTAACATTGGAGTCATCATCTCTCCAGCCTTAATTTCAAAAGGCCCATTACTTTTCTTACTGCCCTTACTTTTTCTTACTGCCAGCCTCATGGCTGTCTTTGCTTTCTTCGTTACTGTCACCATTATGTTGTGGATGACTACTGTCTTGAGCGTCAGATCCTCCATTTAGGGTCTTTGAACCTTTAGAATACAAAAACTGTTAGCACATACAAAATAATACATTAAATTATCCTAGATGTTCAAGGTCAAAGTATGACCCTTATGTTCCTAACACTTCAACCTTTTGATGAATTTTAGGATTAGGTCTGATGTCATTTCAAAGAAGATGAATGAAAAGATATACTAATAACTTGTATCATTCAAAGTCTAGAGTAAGGCACAACAAGAAACATTTTTTTTTTTAAAGTGGACAGATGACTTGAATTACTAATCTTATCACATTACATCTGGAATACTGTAACTGGCAGAACTTTTTAGTCACTAGCATGCATGTAGCTTTTTTGGGGGGAATAATTAAATTTAGTATTTATAGTATTTTAGAGCATAAAGTACTCAAACTGATGTGACTGGGCATTCTTCTGAAAACTTACTAATAAAATCTAAGGGAATCTAATGAGTATAAAGGTTTTTTGGTTGTTGTTCTGTCTTAAAAGATTGGTTTTTACCACAAGTATATGCCAGTTGTGGTGTTTTGTCATGGAATTGGAGGGCAGATAGTGGTGTTCTAGTCTTAGAATCCTCTGTAGGTAAATTCTGAACTACAATGTATTGTAGTTCTGAACTACAGTATGTATGAAATTTATTTTTAAATATACTTGAGTGGGCAAAAGGCTACACAGGACCACATTTAGCACTCGTTTACCTAATAATTTGGAGCCAGCAGTGTTTTAGATATCTTGACTATAAGACTCAATTTCATATGCATCTTAAACACATTGCCTCAAGACAATTTTATGCATTGGCACATCAAAACAAGGTGTGTCAGCCATGTATTCGGACAGTCTGTGATCAACTCTCAGCACCTATTCCTAACTCCATTTAGATGATACTGGTTACTATTTTCTTTTAACACAGTAAAATACCACTTATATCCACACATAGCCACTTAACAATTTAAAGATATAGTACTTAACACAGTGTACAACATGCTTAGGGTAACTAACACTGAAAACCTGTTGGCATGATCAGATAGAAACAAGCAGCATCTTTGGCTCCAACTAGGATGCAGCAACTCTGGTTCTGTGCCTACTGTAAACTGTATTTTTTGGCAAAAGCAAATGAGAGAAAATGGGTTGCTTCTCTAGAAGACATCCTTTCCCCGAAACTAAACTGTCATTAACAATGGTTTTGTTACAAGTATTACTGCTCTAGTCCTTCAAAATACCCAACATAACAATTTTACCAGTTATGTTGTGTACAAGTACTGTGTCTGTGTTGAACATTTCAGCTATTTCAAGGTCAATGAATATACAATACGACCTCATTGCTGATACAGGTTTCAATAGCCACCTTTTCTAACACATGTAACAAAACCATTTACAAAATCAGTGCTGGCAAGTAACAGAGAGGGAAACCCAGCATTAAGTTATTACATACCTGTTTGTTCCTTTTCTAGCTTTTTGTTTGGCCCTTTCTTCCCTTGATCTTTGGTTTTATTTGCTTCCTCATGCTGTCTTTGTTCAGCAAGAGATTTGTTCAGCACTTGGGTGATGACTGAATCTCCTTCACCAACCAAAAACATATTCTTAAACTTGTTATATAACATTGTAGACTTTTCCATGATAACTTGACTAACTTTGAACCGCCGTATCTGAGAAAACAATAGTCATGATTATCTTTCCTAACTGATTTACTTACACTTTCTTTAAAAATGAACTGAGAAAAAATTTACAGGTCGTCAAACCACTTACTTTTTTCAATGTTGTGATCATCTCTGTGTGTTTCTGAGCTTGTTGCATTGTTACCTGAAGTGAAGCAAGTTCATCCAGTGCCTCAATGCATCTGTTCACATCCTTCATGACAAAACAGCAATTTCATAACTGTTAATTACCAAAGCATCTACATAATCTACTTCTGACGATTTTTTTAAAGCTCTTAAGATGATAGGCACGAAATGGCCAGGTATTGTTCCCTTAATCTTTAAAAACTTACACACTTAAGTCATGTGAGAAAATATTTAAAGCTATTAAAGCAGTGCATTTTAAATGAGGTTAAACACTTACTAGATTATCAATTTTGAGTGAATTTTTAATTTCAGCATGTATCCTTTGAAGTCGAGAATCCATTGATGTTTCTATAAATTGAAATATGTGAAAAACAGTAAATAGTTTTTTCCCCCACACCGTATCTCTGTACAGTCTAACAAATAAAAGAAATGGTGGTTACAAAGTTTTCTTAGTAGTCTTTAAGAAGCCCACTATAGATGAATAGTCTAAGAAGTTACCTTCTAAATTTAATATATGGTCTGGAGAAGAAACATGCAGCATAAAAGCACAAAAATACCACTGAGCTGCATTTGTTTCTAAACTCTTGTCTCATATGATGATCTACATGTCAGCTCTTAACTTGTTTTACCTCACTCATTTAACTGCAAGGTATTTATCAAAATGGGTAAACCTCCAGTGCTTTAGCAGGGTTGCAAAACTGTCCCCAAATAAGCATTAAAATACAGACATTAGCAAGTTCACTTTAATTGCTTAAAATGCAATTTAACATAGATTCCATCAGACTTAAAATTTGTAGAATATAAAAACATGGGATGGAACTGCAAAAAATACTCTTAAAAGTTTTTTAATCTGTTTACTTTGGTTTTTTAAGTCAGGGTCTCAGTTTGTATCCCTGGTTGCCCTGCAACTGTGGTTCTTCTGGCTATGCTTCCTTAAGTGATTCAGGAATGTGTCATCATACCCAGCTTACATTAACTTTCTATGTGTGATTTTGTATCTTAGAAAGTAAAATAACTAACCTCGCTTCTTCTCCACTTTCTTAACTTCTGGCTTCTTTCCTTCATCTTTATTCTGCCTATCAAATGTTAACACAAATATTTCAAAACACTGGAACTTTGTGACTTAGGTTAGCAGACGCCCATATTCCCCTATGTAAAGGTTTAAAAAAAATGGTCCTTAAAAATAGTAAATCAGCCTACAACACAGGACACTGACTAGTTTCTAAAACTATGCAGTTCTATATCATTAGCATAAATACAGACAAAACTCAAGCTAATTTAGTTTTTCAGAGATAATCACAGTGTGACTTTGAAGCAGTCACACTGAAATGTGACGCTAAAAATCCAATTTCATGATCACTGGCCAAACAAGACACAATGGGAAGAGAACACCTATAAATGCTTAATGGATTTTTAATCAACTTCTTTTCCTATAAATATTTTTTTAAAGCATATTATAAAGTAGACCAATTTAGTTGTTCCTCACATCTCCAAAGGGCAGGTAAATCAAAGGACGTTGACATTAACTTCAATAGTGATTAGATCTACTTTAAACTGATTATATGGACTGCCTTTTAAAACTGGAAAGGGTGCCATTGATATCAAGCTAAATGACATCCACTGTTATTCACAAACCATCTCATAAATGAAAACTAACCATGTTACTAATATTAACAAAAATAACCTTTTAAATTAGAAATTTTAATCTCTAGTACCTTGGCTTGGTGTTCAGGCCCTATTATGAACCAATTAAAATAGACAAGAACAAAAAAATACCTAAAAATCACGTTTTTTTTTTTAAAAAAACTTTATTTTAAAATTTTGGTTACAGTTTCATTTTTTTTTTACTTAACAAGTCTAATGTTTAATCTCTCAGGATTAAAAAGAAAAAAACAAGACTAAAGAATTTAACAACAAAAGAATGTCAAGGAAAGGGCACAACTGCCCCATTTTTCAAGAACGTAATAGCTATTCCAGTTTAACACCTAGCTTCAAAACAAGATGAGTTTTCATATTTTCTAAATGAAATAATGTACAACCACCATCTTCTTCATCTATGTTTGTTATAACTTTCAAACACAAAGCTTCATTTTAAGCTTGGTTTAAAAAAAAAAAAACAGGAATGATGGCCAACCTTAATATGTAGTGTGCACCTTACAGGATATTTTGTTAACAATCATGACACAGTTAATAATGCCATTAATAATGAAGTCCTCAATTTAGAATCTGGAACATTTCTTCCATCAAGGGGGGGAGGGGAAATTCAGTCCAATGAGTCTGTCTCAAGATCTTCATCGCTTGTATGCTCCACTTGTATTCTCTTTTCAGTTACTGGATTAATGCTTTGAGCCCAAAATGAGATATATTTTTTTATTACTGTAGATTACATGTTGTTTGGCTGGGAATACAATACAATAAACTTTATTTTGCATAATGCATTTCACACAAGTTGCATCTGAAATGCTTTACAGAGCAAAACTGTCCAAGTACAAAGTTTTGTAATAACAGGAGAAGGAAAGAAAACACAAATATTAGAATTTGAGAAAGTTACATTGGAGGACATTCAAAAGAAACTGAAATACAAAAAGATATCTTGAGATTCTGAAGAAGGATTGGGCTAGATTTACTAAGCAACAACTAATTTATGCCTTAAGTCTGGGAGTTAAAAGCAACAACAGTCACAGTTATTCAGGGGAGAGAAAGGACAGGAGTAACGGCATTTACAGATGTGCCCACGGTCTGGCATTTTAATCACTTTTAAACTCAAGCAGCTAAACTGCTCTGTATCCTCCAAATAGCTACAGAATTAGAGACAATATATCTATAAAGATGTTCAGCTTGCAGATGCATCATAAAGGCAAAAGAAAATGGTTTTTAGTAGTTACCACAGTCTTACCTACAATATGTTTTCAAATCAACTCACTAGTGAAAAAAGCCCAGTTTTCGACACTATAAAGTGTCGGTCTAAAAGAGTCTAATGATAAACTAGGAAACAACTATATAATAAAGACATGAAGTCTAATTATCATAGCAATCATTATTCCTTGTTCTGATAAAATAATGGTATACAATAAAGGAGGAAGAAATTCCTCATGGAAAACGTCTACTGTTTCCATGTTTCAAAGTGTAATTCAAACACATCAAATGCAAGTCCTGCCAGCCTTTGGGCTTACTTTAATTGGCTTCCTGCTTTCCAACTGTGCTTTTGTTATCTTTACTAATTTTTATACAGGCCTGCTGGTGGTACGACAAATACAAATATTTACTGCATTCTTTCTCCACCAATATTTCCATCATTCTGTGTTTCACATGTTATACAAATAAGGAGGAGAGAGTACTCTGTAAAGTGCTAACAATTCCTCACTGCACTTTCATTGAAGTTAACAGACAGCTCAAGGAGGACCACCTCAGTGCATTTCATCCTCCAAGAAAGGAACAGCCTGAAACAGCACATACGGAACACTTTTCTAATATGGAAAGTTGCTTCAAAAGGTTTCATGAAGTCTGGAAAATGAGAGTGTACTTAAAATCTTTCATACTACTCTTTAAAAAAAAAGCTTAAGATTTATAGAACTAAAAAAACTACTTACTGGTCAGTTTCCATTTGTTCCTCCTGCTTGCGCTTCCGCTCTGTGGTTTCCTTCTCATGTTGGCCTTTCAGCATATTCCTCCTGTGAGCGGTCTGGAAGTTTCTTCCACCCTTTCTCTTCTGTTTGAGAATTAGGATGGATTTAGTTTACTCCCACTGACTGATTACAATCTTGGTAGTTAGCAAGCAACCACCCAGCATGTGCTGGCTCTTCTCTATCTGTGGAAGTGAGCCTACTACCACCCTGTAGCAGTGAGCTTTGTGACTTGAGAGGATGCTGACCTGAATTTGAACAGGGTATGCTAGCACGAACCTTTAATCTCACTTGGGAGACAGAGGCAGGTGGGTCCCTGTGAGTTCAAGGCCAACCTGGTCTACAAAGCAAGTTATAAATCAGCCAAGGTTGAAGACCCAGGTACAGACCCTATCTTAAAACCACTCCTTCCCAAGCCGGGCGGTGGTGGCGCACGCCTTTAATCCCAGCACTCGGGAGGCAGAGGCAGGCGGATCTCTGGGAGTTCGAGACCAGCCTGGTCTACAGAGCTAGTTCCAGGACAGGCTCCAAAGCCACAGAGAAACCCTGTCTCGAAAAAAAAAAAAAAAAAACCACCACTCCTTCCCCCCGAAAATTAGAAACTAAAATATTCAGACAAATGAGATATTAAAGCCCATATAAACACTTCGGGGCTATTAAACAAAATTTCCTTTTTTTTTTTTCACAAAAAAAGATATAGCATCCAAATAAAATTACATTTTATTAAAAGAATGTAAGCTAGGAAAAGCTTAAAATTTCGTGTATAAATACATCTCTTGTGTCTTTGTTGATCAGGGTCATCTATCTACAACCTCTGTTTACATAGCTGGTTTAATAGAAGTCTAATTTCTAAAAATTATAAGGGCAAGATAAATTCAAAGTTTCAAATAAGCTTTTTATATTAACTAATAGAATTCTATTAGAAAACATAAAGAGACCCATGTAAACTTATGCTCGCAGCATAAGAATTATGTGTATTAAAAAGCAAGAAAGATCTGTGAGTTTGAGCCGGGCAGTGGTGGCGCACACCTTTAATCCCAGCACTCGGGAGGCAGAGGCAGGTGGATCTCTGTGAGTTCGAAGCCAGCCTGGTCTACAAGAGCTAGTTCCAGGACAGGAACCAAAAAAAAGCTACGAAGAAACCCTGTCTCGAAAAATCAGATCTGTGAGTTTGAAGACAGCCAGGGCTACACAGAGAAACCCTGTCTCAACATGCCCATGCTCCCACATACCTCCAACTCACATAACAGCCATTCAAAAAAATTAACCGGAGGTAAAAGACGCTAGGGAGATTGTTCATCAGTTAAGGTTCCTGGTATGCAAGCAAGAAGACCAGAGTCTGTATTCCCAAAACTAAAAATTCCAGATAATTGCAGTGCCTCATCTGTAATTACAGTCTCGTAGGCAAATACAAGTGATCTCCAGAGCAAACTGGCTACACCAAGATTAGGCACATGGGGAGCTTTGGGTTTGCTTGAGAAACACTTCTTAATGAGTCAGGTCAAGAGCAACTGAGAAAAATTACCCAAGCGTACATGCAAACCATACAAAATACACACAAAAAGTGCAAAAGAGGAGGTCATCTGATGTTGCCAGTGTGGTCATTTGTATACACATAACTATACCACATAAATGGTAGGGAGGTCTGAATGTGATTTTCTACCTTTTCACCTTCTTGATCATCTTCGTCTTCTGAATCAGAGGTTGATGTAACCCCTGGTTTTGCTACATTTTTCCGTTTAGATTCAACTTCTTTCTTGCCCTCTTTCTTATCTGGTTCTTTTCTTGGCTTATCCTCTTCCTTTTGACCTTCTTCTTCCTTTTTAAGCTGCTTTTTAGGTTTTTCCTCTGGTCCCTTTTTTTTACTTTTGTCTTCATCAATAACCCTATGTTAGAACACAAAAATAGAAGATGAACTTTTATGTATTCATTTATATTTTTCTTTTTTGAAAGACTTATTTGTATTTATTCATGTATATGTATATCTGGAGGTATGCACTCTTAACTGCTGAGTGATCTCTTCAGCCTTCATTTATACTCACTTACCAAACAAGTATTTCAAGGGAAAAATCATTGCAAATGTGTATGTAAAATAAAATCTAAAACATAAAAGACGATATATGCTATCCTATCATAAAATGAATTTCTACAACAAATATTACAAGATACAAAATTATGGTGGCACCACAACAATAAAAATGATTTTCCTCAGTTTTCCAAATTGCTTTTAACATAATTCATTTGTTTGTTTTAATAAATTTTATTCTCCCAGAGGGCCCAAGTTCAATTTCCAGCACCCACATGGCAGCTCACAACTGTAACTCCAGCTCCAGGGAATCTGATAGCCTCACATAGAAATACACGCAGACAAAACACCAATGTACATAAAAAATAAAGTTGTTCTAGAAATAGTCATTTGAAAGGACTAAAAAGCATATAATAGTAAATATCTGACCAGCTACTTTTATTAAGCAAATAACCATAGAAAACATGAAAATCACTTAAGACTTCTTGGGGAATAGTGACTGTAAACAAATTGCCACTATGTTTTAACTGGAAAGTAAAAAAATATATATATTAAATACACACACACATATATATGTAAGCCATTTCAACATGAGTTGCTCAATCAAACTATTTAACACAAGCATTTAAGAACCTTTAAAATCAATTTTCTTTGCAATTTCAAGTACATTAACTGCTATTATTTCTATGTTTCATATTTATTTATTTATTTATTTATTTATTTATTTATTTATTTATTTAT
>JABTXL010001671.1:2945300-2991152 GCA_025134845.1 Neodon shergylaensis | reverse complement strand
TATTTATTTATTTATTTATTTATTTATTTATTTATTTATTTATTTATTATGTATACAATATTATGTCTGTGTGTATGTCTGCAGGCCAGAAGAGGGCACCAGACCCCATTACAGATGGTTGTGAGCCACCATGTGGTTGCTGGGAATTGAACTCAGGACCTTTGGAAGAGCAGGCAATGCTCTTAACCTCTGAGCCATCTCTCCAGCCCCTATGTATGTTTCATTTTTTAAAGAGACAAAAGTTTTTCTATGTGACCCATGCTGGCTCCAAATGACAAATAGACAACCAAATATACAATCAAAAAAATTTTTTTTCCTGAAAACAGTCTCTCTGTGTAGCCCTGGCTAGCCTTAAAACTCCCAGAAATCCACCTGTCTCTGCCTGCCAAGTGCTGGGATTAAAATCATGCGCCACAATGGTCCTGCTTAGTTAATCCATCCTTAATTGAGTTTTCTCTACAAAACCTTTAGATACAGTCATCATTTCCTAAATACTATATTCCTTCTTTTTTTTCTCCAAAAAAACCAAAGTGAAGAGGATTTATGAGAAAAGATGACAGACAAAAAAAAAAAACCACTTCTTTCTTTGGTAACTAAATATTTCCTATTCTAAGATTCTTACACTATTTTAAAGAACTTATTACACAGAACAGAACAGAAGCTCCTCTATGGACACACTACTTTAGCTATAATCTACCCAAACATTTCTGCAGCAATCTTCCCTGTCCAATTTCCCCTTTTAGTCTACATTACCAAAGTTTATGTTATCATACACCAAAGAAAAAGCTTTACTCAAACAACCAGATTTTCAATTAAGAAATCTTTCCTGTTCATACAAATTCTTCAGTCTCTACAATTTTCAGAAACAGAATAGCAATAGAAACATAAGACAATAAAACTGTTAAAAACACAAATGTATTTTCTACTAATTTACGAAGTAGAAATGAATTTTATATCGAAATATAAATAAAAATATAATATAATGAATTTTATATTAAAAACTCACATGTCACTCTCCGAAGGACAGGGCTGTTTTACTACTTTAGGTCTGCCTCTTGGTTTTGGAATCTTGACTTCAGTAGCTAATTTTCATATAGAAAAAAAGATACAATTTCCCTTTTAAATACAAAGCTTATGTTGAATATATATATTGCACGATATATAAAAGTATTCTTTAAGGGCTTAACTAGTCATGCCATGCATCAAGAAAGTGAAAATTTTATTAACAGTAAATTTCCGTTTGTCCTCATTATATTTCACAAATCAAAACTGGAAGGAGTGGAGGAAGGGGAAACTGCAGTCAATATATAACATGAGAAGAGGATAAATTTAAAGATATATACATTTTTTTTAAAAGAGCATTTTTCACTACTGTTTTACCAAGTGTCACAAAACAGAGAAATATCACTCAACCAGAATTCCTATTTTTATCACAATAGTTTATGTATAGTTTGCATACATCTTTGGAACTTTGTATGAGTATTGTCCATACTTTATTACCACTAGTCTGATCCATTGTAATACTACAAAACATATAAATAGATTTTAATGTCTTTCTTTCCCAATATGGCTTTTTCCCCTTAACAGTTTTCAGTAAGGATCCTATAACAATGCAGGAAAAAAAAGGCCCTGTTTTGTTTCATTTTTAGTGTTCTACTACTCTGTATTATTTCCAAATTGTTCATGAACTACCAGAATATAGTAATTTTAAAAAATAAGATAAGTCCACTATTCAAAGTAGTTATCTTAAGCTCACCAGATTCATCTGGTAGAAGAAGCCAAGTCACAATTATTTCAAACTTAATAGCTGTCTCCAAAATTAACCATATATTGTTATTTTAAACAGTCTCACATATGCATGACATTTTCTCGAGGACACATAGCACAAGCACATGCAGTGGCACTGCTGTGAGACTGCATGTCCTATTGGCACCACAGATTGCCCGGCTTGTGTAAGTGCGCAGTCCGTTCTGATGATGAAGTTCTCAGGCCTCATCTATATTCACGGTTAAAGTGATACATGACTGTCTTTCATCAACCTCCATTTATATTATTCCAAAACACTCGAGCCAGCCATGTTTTAATGGACTGGAATATTGACCACAAGGCAAAAAGCATTATTAGTGACCCACCTGCAGGTCGTCCTCTCTTAGGGCTTGCTTTCACGTGAGCAGAAGCCGTTGCTGCAGCCGCCATTCCTGCTTCTTCAGTTTCCACTGGTTTTTCGGCCTGAATCACAAAAATTTAATTAACTTATTTAGCAAAGCCGTGCCAGTCTACAATAATAACATAAATATCAGAATAATTTCTGTATAATTTTATTACTTTTGAACAATCAGTTTAAGAGTATCATCTCAGTTTTTTTCAATAACCTTTTTAATATTTCCCATTTGAAAAAATAAGGCAACATTTTTAATATGAGAACCAAAGTATAATGCCGTAACAAATACCATTGCTACTTTAATTCATTAACTTTGCGAATATATACATATGCTTCATCTTCCAACTGAGATGGACATCTGAGGCTCTCCTATAAAAGTTACTTTTATTTTCTCATAGAAAGCTTTCCAAACTACAAGGCTGAAAAGTTAATGAGTGCCAGTGAGAATCAGTTATTAATGACTTATATAAGGATAAGAACCACATATTAGGTAGAAATAAAAGCATGAGGAAACAGATGGCAGTTATAATTGCAAAGGGAGGAACAAAACTAACACATTCAATTGAAGGATGTAAGGACATTCAAAAGCCACTTCAACTTCAGTCTTAACTGTGCCAACCAAAGAGCAAGAATGTATCTAAACATGTAGAACCCAATTCAAATAATTAAAAAAAAAATCAATTTGTTCCCAATTAAGAAACAGCATTACTTTTACTTCTATTTGAAGGGAGTGGCAAAGAAATACAGTCCAGACCAGCCTTAAAAGCTCTAATCTTCCTGCTTCAGCCTCCCAAGTACTTTTGATTTCAGGCATCTGCCTGCAGGCCCAGCTCAATCTACCTTTTAATCAATGATGCCTAGGGATGATAAGAATATCCATCTCTAAGATTAATGCATAATGTGCACTCAGACTAGATTAAAACTGACCTAAAGTTACCCTTTGATTGTTCTCTGAATAAAAACAAAAACTCTGCGTTAAGAGCTAGGGTTAAGATCGAGTCAGATCTCTATGTATGAGGCCAGCCTGATCTACAAAGCTACAAAGAGCTCCAGGACAGCTTTATCACACATAAAAACCCTGTCTCAAAAAAAAAAAAAAAAAAAAAACAAACAGAAAAAAAAGGAAAAAAAAAAAAAGAAAGACATCAATGCTGCCCTATTCTAAATATGATCCTGCAACCACATGTAGGAACCAGGTAAGAGTAAAGCTATGCAGGTCCCAAAGGTTAAACTCTCCTACTGATGACTTATAATAAGTCAAAGTTAGGTTCAAATAGATAGATCAGCTCTTTGGGGCAAAAAGAACTTATTCACTTACCCTTTCTGCATTTGGAAATAAGTCGAAAGCAAGTAAGAATTACAGGTACGATGGATCATTTGAGAAGATACCAATAGACAGTAAGTGACATATTCTTGAATAGTTAAACAGTAAAAAAAGATTAAGTCTAATACTAAACAAAGACCTACCATGGATACATGTTTATGACTATTAGTACAAAATCATCCAAGTAAAAGCCATTACTCTAGAAAATATTTTGACCCACAGAAAGGACTAATTCAGTTATTTAAAATATATGCATGAATATCTTTAAAATTCACATTCTAACTAGATTTTATTTATAACTTTACTTATCTGGCTGAAACTTCTTTCTCATTATTATCCTGACTTTCAACTGTACTATCTTTTCTCTTTCCCAAAGTAATTCCACAGGCATCGTGGATCCACTATTCATGTCCCCTTTTCAAGACCACTGCATCCTTGCCTTGCTACACCTGCTTCACAAATCCTAAACAAAGATTACTAAGCTGATAAGCCCTAGCAGGCAGGATGGGATAGGGGTACAAACATGAAATCATTTTCTGTATTTGAAGTTGGCATCTCAAATCTGTTGTTAATCCTATTAACTTCTACTACAAGCCCTGAATAGCTAACATAAACTTTTAGCTGTTTATGTTGATCTAAACTCTTGATTAAACTAAATGGGGGGAGAAGGGGAAAAAGAGCTAGAGAGAATTTCCTTGAGCCAAACTGAACACATCTTTTCTTAAATCAATCCTTTCAAACCCTTTAACTACCAATTTTTCAGTTTCGCTAAGAAAAATGGTACGATTTTTACTGTTATTTCACATTAAATGTTTCCCTTTATATATGCAAATCCCTGATGCATTGTTACATTACTTCTGTCATTTCTTGAGATTTCAAAACTATATTACCATTAAACACTACCAATCTACTCCATCTCATTTCTGTCCTCAGCACTTACCTAAATGAAACTGAAAGCTCCTGAATAGGCTAATTACCAAACATCTCACTGGATCCTTTGTACTAGGCACTATTGTTAACTCCCTTGTTCAAATTCTCTTCTCTGCTGCTTATAGACAACTTCTGGTGTTTCCTGATGTTTCTTCTAGTCACCATTTTGAAGCGGCACCTCCCCTCATCTCCATTATATCCCATCCCAATTCTGGTTTCTGCATCTACCCCAGTAAACATTTTCTCTTCATCTCCTCTAACATCTTACCTTTATACCAGTGGTTGTATCTTTTCCTTCTTTTGTACTATTATCACAGGTATCTTCACTGCAATTCCCATGAATTCTTTAGACCCCAATCCGACATGTCTATGTCCATATCTAGTATACGATCACTAAAGCAAACACCCTGGAGTCTTCCTACATTCTGCTCCATTCTACTTACCATTTATTTCATTCAGCTATCACTTAAACTTCCAAAAGTGTTCTAAATTCCTTCTCTCACTAACAAAATAAATAAGTAACTTGATATAAGGCCTGTGTCTTTGAAATTTAATGCTAACTCCTTAAAAGGCCTTTCTATGACCTATTTATACTTGGCCACTGTTACAATCCTCACCTTAATCATTATAGGCAATTTAAACAAATAGCTGGTACATATCAAAGTTACATGTGCATTATGCTATAGTCTATTAGATATGTGAAGATACTGCCTTAAAGAGAACAATGCACATACCTCAACTTAGGGACACTTAATTATGATGGCATATAACTCAGCAGTGGACGTCTTGTCCAGAATGTGCAAGCACTGGTTGAGTCCCAGCACCACATTCACTAGACAGGGTTTTGGGGATTCATTCAGTGGTAGAGTTTCTGCTTATAGCATGTTGACAGCCCCAGGTTTGACCAACACAGAAAAAAAAAAAAAAGACTGAAATTGCTAACAAACCACCAATGCCTTCGGTAAGCCATACTGCTTTGCCAAATAACCATACCTTGGTGCTGATGGCTACAACTTAATCAGCATGGTAGTTACTAAAGATAGAGTACCTGTGGCAATTTCATAAAATGATACAAAAAATGCACTGCCCATCAACTGATGTATTCCATGCACACAATGTTTCTTTGTACTATGCAGTGATTGTTTTAATACTATACCAACAGACTTCTTTCAAGATTGCAGTCAACTTTCCTCAAAATCTACTGCTGCTTTATCAGCCATTTATATAATATCCTAAATCCTTTAGTATCCTTTCAACATTTATACTATCTTCACCAGGGAGACTCTATCAAGAAATCACTCTCACTGTTCACCCACAGTGTTGATTTATTCACAGGTATGAAAATATTCTCACTGTAAGTTTGTACATTTCCATCACATCACAGCACCTGGACAATCAGGTGCACTGTCTCTGAACATCTTGAGGAAGGAGTCTTTTTCTCCTGAGCAGTAGGACTCTGGTGGGATTAAAACACTCAGCAAACCATGTTGTGAACAGCTGCCATCCAGAGTTTTTTGTTTCATTTATAACGAAGAGGCAGGGTTCATTTAGTTTAAGTCCTAAATTCCCTAGGGTTTTCAAAATGAGTTCCTATTTAAGTCACTAGTAGTTCCAGACCCTAATGATCAGCCTGTCTTCTGAGGTTTTGAATACAGACATTGACTATTGCTAGATGGCATTTCATTGAGTGCGTTCACATTCTTCACCTATCTTGTCTAGATCTGGGTAACATCATGAGCCCCTCCATCAGGACCTGCTAATTCCTGCAGCTTTGCATTGTGGAGGCAGTTTCTTGCTATGTACCTCATGAACCAACCCAGGATAGCGTCATCTGTGGATCTGTCCTTTTTTCACCTCCATCAGCCTTGCCTTGGATTACGCTTTGGCTTACAGCAGCATTCTGTCTTCTATTCTGGCTTTCTCCTTAGCAGCAGGGAATCTGTTGTAACTTTCTTATTCCAGGATCCACTTGAGCAACACTTTGAATTTTGTATGAGAACTTTTCCTTTGTATTTGCATCCAGAACTTGGCTGACAGGTCCAAGAAGCTCAGTTTTCAGTCTACTTTATTTAACATGCTCTGCTTACTAAGGTTAATCATTTATAGCTTTTAGTTAAAGAGGCCTGCCTGTCACTTTTTCCACCTGAACACCTGGAGGCCTTTTATAAACTGACTAATTTCAGTATTATTCTAAGACTGAGAATGGCCTATACGGGAGCAGTAAGAACATTTATAAGTTAAGGATGCTGTCTTATGTAAGCAATTTGTGGAACCTCAAATAATTATCAAAGATCATTAGACCACTTTAACAGAAATAACAAAATCTATAAATAGAATTATCAAAACATGACACAAACTAAACACATTGTTGGAAAACTAGATCAGCAGAAGCGCCACAAATCTTCAGTTTGTAAAATGCTAGGTGGGCCGAGCATGGTGGTGCAGGCATTGAAACTCAGCACTCAGGAAGCAAAGTTTGAGGCCAACCTGGTCTACATAGTCAGTTCCAGGACAACCAGGGATACACAGAAAGACCCTACCTCAAAAATAAGTAAGAAAATAAATAAATGGGAAAACAAAGCCTATATTGTATTCCATAGTGCAATACAGAAAAGCTCAAGAAAACGAAGCATTCTGTATTTTTCTATTTTGATTTTAAAAAGAAAAAGAATACAAACTTCTCATTTATTCACTGTGCCAGTGAAGTCAGTTCTAAATTTCCCTATCATCACACTGCCTTACAAAAGGGAGTCATGGGGCTGGAGAGATGGCTCAGTGGTTAAGAGCACTGACTGCTCTTCCAGAGGACCCGGGTTCAATTCCCAGCACCCACATAGCAGCTCACAACTGTCTGAAGATCCAGTTACAGGGGATCTGACACCTTCATACCAATGCACATAAAAAATAAAGTTAAAAAGAAAAAACCGGGCCAGGCGGTAGTGGCGCATGCCTTTAATCCCAGCACTTGGGAGGCAGGGGCAGGCAGATTTCTGTGAGTTAGAGGCCAGCCTGATCTACAGAGCGAGTGCCAGGACAGGTTCCAGAGCTACAGGGAAACCCTGTCTCGAAAACGCCCCCCCCCCAAAAAGAAAAGAAAAAAACGGGGGGTCACATAACATTTAAAATGCTTAAAATGATTCCCCACAATTTCAGTTCAGAAAAACAATGTAGCTTTATAGCCATTTACCTCCAACTTTAAAGCCTATCAATAATAAAATATGCATCACAAAGTCTTGAAATTCCTCTGTTTGTGCCTGAATAGATAGAGGCCCCTCAGATGATCTGCTCCTTTATTTGCCCATTGTTTAACACTGTAAAGTTATTAGTTACCACATGTACACCAGAGGACAAAAAGCCACTGTAATTGTTTTTTTACTTCATGAGACATGAAATTCTTGACCCATTTTCTAATTTCTGTCTTTGGCATTCAAAGGTCTAGAATGTAATAACTAGGTAAAGAAAGGTGTGAGCAAACCGTTAACTGAAGGAAGCCTATGAAATACTCAGGCTATCTGTCACTGCCACTCTCATTTCACACAACAGTACACTAGCACAATGGACAACAGTCAGTTAGTATTGAGTGAGGATTTTACTATAAATATTTCACTGTATTAAATCATCAAGAATGGGATTATATACTTTTCATTTTACAGAGAAAATATGGCAGAAATTGAAAGGAGAAAATTGGTTCACATTATTTCCTTTTGTCATTCACCTTAATGTGCCACAGCTTTATCACCAAAAGAAAAAAAAAGAAAAATAGCTTTACTAGTAGCCAACTTACCCTTTAAAAATTAAAAGGCATAGGTCAAGTGTGTTAAGCTTTCCTTATCTCAATTCTTCCTCAGTTTAAGTAAAAATTCTTTTAAAATTCCTACAGTGCATTAAAGAAATTACCTTTCTCTTTCTTCCTCGCCTGGCAGCTTTTGGAGTGGTTATGTCAACTGCTTTAGACACATCCTAAAACACAAAACAAAAGCAGAACAAAACTAGAAAACCACAGATGAAATTGAACATGGTATACAAGATTATGTAAGAAATTTTCTTTTTTTTTAAATATTTATTTATTTATTATACAATATTCTGTCTGCTTGTATGCCTGCAGGCCAGAAGAGAACGCCAGACCTCATTACAGATGGTTGTGAGCCACCATGTGGTTGCTGGGAATTGAACTCAGGACCTTTGGAAGAGCAGGCAATGCTCTTAACCACTGAGCCATCTCTCCAGCCCCAGAAATTTTCTTAAAGTGAAAATATGATTCACTGAAAGTGCTGGATGAAGTCTCTTGTTACTCTGACCTTTGAAATTATGAGGTCTTACTTTATAGTAACAGCAACAATTAGTATCCTCAGGAAAAAAATTCTGGGATACCTATTTTCAGAGATTTGAATAGTAATAGCCTCCAAAGGCTCCTATATTTGAATACTCATTCATCAAGTGTAGCACTACTTGAGAATGTGTCACTGAGGGTGGACTTTGACGTCTCAGAAGCTCTTCCTGCTGCCTGCAGCTCTAGATGTAGAACTCTCAGCTACTTCTTAAGCACCATGCCCCCTGTGATGATGATAGGCTAAGCTTTTGAAACTGAAAGCAAGTCCCAATTAATGCCACCCCTCTTTTTGGTAAAAGATGCCTTGGTCGTGGTGTCTCTTCATAGCAACAGAACAATAACCATACAACAGACAGTTATATAATGTAACAGACAGCATATAATGGCTGAGTATCTCTATTCTGATAATGACATGGGCAGAAATAAAACAAGGCTTGCTTAAAATTTTTTTCATTTTAAATGTTTTTTAAGCACTTCCAGCCCCATAGTACATTGTTTGTTGTTATTTTGAAATTTATTTTCATTTTATGTGTATTGGTGTTTTTCCTGCATATATGTCTATGTGAGGGTGTTGGGTCTACAGGAACTAGAGTTACAGTTGTGAGCTGCCATGTAGGTGCTGAAAATTAAACCCAGGTCCTCTGGAAGAGCAGTCAGTGCTCTTAACCACTCAGCCCTATTAAAAAATAAATAAATAACACAAAAATCTCTAATAAGCACGAACCTATCTTAAAGTTACACCTGTTTCACATATAAAAACAATTTCAAATAAAAACATCCATCCAAAGGCTAAAGAGAAAGTTTAATGGTTAAGAACAATTACTGGTCTTACAGAAGATCCATGGTTGGTTCACAGAACATGGTGGCTCACAACCATTTTTAACTCCAGTTCCAGGGTACCCAATGCCCTCCACAGGCAACAGGAATGCATCAAGTGCTCAAATATCCATATAGGAAATTTAAAAAAATTTTAAAAACAGGCATATTAAAGATGCATAGCTATTTTATAAAACCAGACTTAATACTTGAGGAAATTAAGCTGCTTTCATTCACTTTTCAAATATTTTATAGATTACTTCCTAATCTGCCAGTCAACTCACTTTATAATTTCTTTCTTGCCGTAACTACAAAGTTCACAGGCAGTACTCCAGACACCCCGAGGCCTATCCCTCCTTGCAGTATATTCAATGTAACTACTACTCATAAATACATTTTCATTTCTTCTTAGACCAGAAAAAGATATAAAACATACTTCATTGCTGGCTTTTTCTTCATGATCAGTATCTTCCTTTGAAACACTAGTTTCTTTCTCCTCGACTTCAACATCAGATGATGCATTTGATTGTTTAGTTGGTGCCTGTGAGGAATAAATTATTAATTTCTAAAAAAAAAATGGTTTACCTAATTTGATTTTTTTTCTATTCATGAAAAAAAAAATTGGGTCTACCCAAATTTCTGTAGCAAATGACATTAATATGTAGAACTTTAAAGCAGGGAGTGGTGCTACTATAACCCCAGCATTTTAGGTAGAGGGATGGTTACAAGTTTTAAAATACCCTAAGCTAAACAGCTAGGGATAAATCAAGCTGGGATATATAGTGACACCTTGCGTCCAAAATTTTTTAAACTATAAATTAAAATAATTAGTTTTGGCAAGACATAGTACACTCAGGAGAGTGAGGCAGGTGAATTCTACATTTGAGGCCATCGTGCATTAAATCAGCAAGTTGATCACACTCTAAGTAAGGACTATGGCAGTTACAAACACAGAAGCAATTACAGTATGTGATGCTGGGTACCATGACACATACTAAGTAGATGGTAAGGGACTTAAGACCATCTAAGGAAGGATTAATATGTAGAAGGAAAGGTATCAAAATTCTACAGAATATCTAAAAATTTGTCAAAGGCAAAGAAACTGTATGGCACATAGGAAAAAAACACCAGATTCTGATTTTTTTTTTTTGTCTCCCACCCCATCCACAGGGTTTTTCTGTATGGCCTTGGCTGTCCTAGAAATCACTATCTATAGACCAGACTGACCTCAAATTCATAAATCTACCTGCCTCTGCTTCCTCCACCACACCAGACTCATCATAAGTTTTAAGAGTTGAATAAAGGGTCAGTTTAGGGTGATTCGTACTTTTTCCAGTTTTTGCCACCTAAGGCCTTAACAAGTATCTTACTGATGAATGAGAAAGCGAACTGTTTCATAAACATCTCCTTTGGCCCTAGTATAAACAGTGGGTTTTTTTTTGTTTGTTTTTGTTTTTCTGTTTTTTTTTCCTTCACAGGAAAAGTTTTCTGTGTAGCCCTGGATGTCCTAAAACTCACCCTATAGACCAGGTTGGCCTTGAACTCAGAGATCTACCTGCCTGTCTCCCAAGTGCTGGCATTAAAAACATGTGCCACCATTGCCCAGCTACAGTAGCTCACTTATCTAAGTTCCAGAGCTTTCGAATATTCAAGAGTGCAATTGGCAATATAGAAAAACATTATTGGGGCTGGAGAGATGGCTCAGATGTTAAGAGCACTGGCTGCTCTTCCAGAGGTCCCTGAGTTCAATTCCCAGCAACCACATGGTGGCTCACAACCATCGGTACTGAGATCTGGCATCCTCCTCTGGCGTGCGGGCATACATGAGGGCAGAATGTTGTGTATATATAATAAATAAATCTTAGAAAAACATTATTCAAGTAGCACTGGAGCCACAAAATGGTATAGTAGGTAAAGGCACTTGCTCAGCAAGCCCAACACCAACCACGGTAAAAGCAGATAAAGGACCAAATCCACAAGGTTGTACTCAAACCACTATGCATACACTGTAGCACATGCACACATTATGCATACACCCATATAAACACACACAAACACAAAACCTGTATCTGTACCACGACAGGAAAAAAATGTTAAGAGAAACATAATATTTCTGTTACAGAATAAAAACTGAACAAGTAGTGGTGAATGCCTTTAAATACCAGTATTTGGGATGAAAAGGTGGGTGAAATCTCTTGAGTTTGAAGTTACCCTAATCTACAAAGAAGTTTCAGGACAGGCAGGGTTATACGGAGAAACCTCGAAAAAAGGAAAATGGAATAAACCAGGTACAAAACAAACCACTCTATAAAAATGTAATGCCACATATAAATTAAAAGCTCTGGGCAGGAGACTGTTTAGAACTAATAGATAGAATTTCCATTGGGGCGATAAGTGCTTCTGTTACATATTTAATTCATTAGGTTCATTCTAATACCATTCTATAAAGCTGTAAGAAAAGTAAAGGGCATATACTCTAAGTTTACTAAACAATTACGTCAGTGAGACGGCTCAGCAGGTGAGGATTGATGCTTATTGATTCAAGCCTGCTAACCTGAGTTCCATCCACAGAACCATGTAGAGGTGTATGGAACTCTACAAAGATGTACTTGACCTCCACACATGCACAACAGCATATGGCCCCACACATATCAAACATACAATAACAAACAAATAACATTTTAAAGCCCTGAATCTAACAAGACCTTAAAAATTATGGCTTTAAACTCAGTAAAAGTTTAGGTAAACTTAACTGTCAGTCAAGAAGAGCTAAGCAGCCAAGTGTCTCCAAGTTTTTGAGACCTAGGTAGCCATTCGATTAGTAACAATTTAGACACAAAATGTCAAGGTTCAACCTAAAAAGAGCACAACAATCTGAAATTCGTAAAGCTCTTCAATTAGTTATGTCTTTTACAATGACGTTTTCCCTCTAACACTAAATAAATAAAATTTAATAGGATCACTCACCTGTTGACTTGAAAATTTCACTTTTGGATTGTTATCTATCTCCCATAATCCTTCATTAAAACCTTTTCGTTTATTTGGTTTGCCATACTTTTCCTTATTTTCGGAGTAAGGAAATATGTCCTTTGGTCCTAAAAAAGCACTGTAACAGAAAGGAAGATGTAAGTACAAAGGAACCTCAATTAAATATGTATTAGGCTACTAGGTGACATGATTCAACAAACACTTTATATATGCAAGCTAGTTTTTTGTATTTTGTTTTGTTTTTCAAGACAGCGTTTCTCTGTGTAGCCTAGCTCTCCTGGAATTCACATACTAAATAAACTCAAGATCTGCCTGCCTCTGCCTGCCAGTGCTGGGATTATGCGGGTACACCACCACTTCCACATCATACAAACTAGTTTTAAATCCTAGTGATCTCATTAGTACTGGTAGAGGAATTAATACAAATAGTCATATTTAATGCCAAACCCTATTTTTCCTTTATAGTACTGATGATTGGTAGGAAGCTCTCTACCACCAAGTAATACTTCTAGCCTAGAAATACTTTAATAAAATTCACTATTTCCTAGATCCATAATTCTATTTTTAAGGTTGCACAAGAAAAGAAATATATTTAATACCACTGAGTTGTACACTTAAACATGGCTTACAGAGCACACCCTTTAATTCTAGCACTCATGAGGAAGGGGCAGGTGGATGAATCTCTCTGATTTTGAGCCCAGTCTGGTCTACAGAATAAGTTCTAGTACAGTCATGGCTACACAGGGAAACCCTGTCTAGAAAAACCAGACCGGCAGACAAACAAATAACAAAGGCTAAAGAGCCAAGCGGAATGAGCTGAACAGAACACCAGACAGACCACCAGTCAGACAGTCGGCTGCCATGGAAACTAAGAAAATAACTAAGTGTGCTGGCTTAAAGCACCAAGTTTATTAAAAAACAAAACAAGTTATTCAGAAATATAAAATGAACACATGCAATTATAGACATAAAATATGTATTCCTATATTAAATGCATATTAACTGCCTCATCCATCAGCTGTGAATAATTTTTCTCACACACCTATGAAACCCCTAGGGAAAGAACTACATACAATGCCATTATCCTGAACTCACAAGAGGTTTTTAACTTATATTTTTGCACGTGTGGCTGTGTAAAGTATATGTGTGAGTGTATCGCGCGCAGGTAATAGCAAATTAGAGCCGGAGGACAACCCTGGGTGTCATAATCAGAAAATCATGGGCTTCCTTTGAGACAGTTACTCTTATTGGCCTGAAAAACTAGCAAGGACGACAGCCTGGCCAAACCAAGGGCATTGAGGACCCTCTTGTCTCTACCTCCCCAGCACTGGAACTGTAAGCAGCTCACCAACTGCTCAGTATTTTTCTGAGGCCAAACTCCAGTCTCCATGCTTGTGAGGCAAACACTTTATATACTGAGCCATCCCATGGAATTAGTTTTTAACTTCAGCAATTATGATCAATCAGCTTCTACATAACACAATATCGTCACAACAACTGAATGAGTTCAGTCCTTCAAAGCAAAGTTCAAAGATTCAAGTTTTATTTCAAGATAGACTGAAAGATATTTATTTTTTGATTTTCAAGACAGGGTTTCTCCGTCGAACTCACAGAGATCCGCCTGCCTCTGCCTCCCGAGTGCTGGGATTAAAGGTGTGCGCCACCACCGCCCGGCTGGCTGAAAGATATTTAGCCTCATAATTTTACCTGTGAACGTGAGTCAGTGCTCAGAGATGTCTCTCAGAAATTAGGGAGATTCAAGTGTAGAGAAAAGGAGAAAAAAAAAAAAAGGCTAAAATAGAAACTAGGAAGATGGTTCAGTGGGTCTGAGTTTGAATCCCCAGAACCCATATACAGTTAGATGTACTGGGATTAAAGGCATGTAACACCACAGCCTGGCTTTGAGTTTAATCTCAACACCACAAAAGAAAAACTAAACAGAAAAGCTGCAGCTTCAGTACTTCCGTTCTGATAACTTGTGTTCAACAAGCACATTGTTCTACCTTGACAAATGTCATACTCTTTAAGTTTGAATCAGCTTCCCACATTATCCTTAGGAAACTGTATTGTAATATTGTTATATTACATTTATATATTATAATGAAACAAGGTCTCATTGTATAACCTTGGATGCCTTGGAACTCTATTCAGGCCAGGTTGGCCTTGAACTCATAGTTCTCTAGAGTACTAAGATTAAAGTTGTGCACCACCCTGCACGTGTGCGTGCAGTATTCCTCCTGCATGTCTGCCTGCAGACCAGAAGAGGGCACCAGATTTCATTATAGATGGTTGTGAGCCACCATGTGGTTGCTGGGAATAGAACTCAAGACCCCTGGAAGAGCAGCCAGTGCTTGTAACCTCTGAGCCACCTCAGCAGGCCCAGGGAATGCTTTTAATAGCTTTTTGCTGGCTTTACTTCTGTGACATGTTTATCCTTTCATTAGTCACGTTTCTCTCTTCTGCTGACATCTGTTTCCATTGCTTCACTAACAACTTCTGGCTGGCCATCTAGTACCTCTCCAATGTACAGATAGATCTATTCAAGGTTAGCACATTCAACTAACTTCTAGCATTATTACTGTTCTTTGGTGCATTTTCTTTTTTGCTAGCTCTCTCACTTATTAAAATGTCATGTAGGTGTTTATTATCAGGAAACAAAGGCAAATTACTTGTAAACTACTCGTGATCTGATGAATACAGGATGACCCACCATCGTTGTTTTTCTCTAAACAAGATTTCTCTGTGTACTGGAACTCAGAGATCCTTCTAGAATTAAAGATGTGTGCTAGCACATCAAGAAACTTTCAAAGTGACCTGGTAATGATCAGTAATTCATATCTCAGGACTGGAGAGGTGGTTCAGAGGTTAAGAGCACTGGCTGCTCTTCCAAAGGTTTTGAGTTCAATTCCCAGCAACCACATGGTGGCTCACAAACATCTGTAATCAGATCTGGTGCCCTCTTCTGGTCTGCAGACAGAACACTGTGTACATAATAAGTAAATCTTTTACATCTCAATTTATAGATTGTAAAACCAACAGCAATCATAGTTACTAGAGCAGAAATGAAATTTTACATGTCGTTGGGTATGTGAGTTATTTAAACTGTAGAAACTAAATTTGTGCATGCTAATACTATACCAAGTTAAGGACAGCCTTTCTCTGCTGCCTAGGACGTTGAACTGCACTGTTCTCACCTTAATAGAATTCTGCCTGATTACAAAATGTAATCAAGTTATATTTGGTCTCAATAAAAGCATGTCACTTACATAGAAATAGTTAAAAATTCACAATTTTCCATTCTACTTGATAGTGTTTAAATTTATATTTTGCAGGTTTCTAAAACTTCTATCCATCCTTTGAACCCTCCAAACCCAGACCTTTACAAACCTAAATAACTAGCATACAATAACTATACAAAGGTTTTTTTGAGATTTTTGTTTTATTAATTCCATGTATATGGGGAGGGTGGAGTATGCACATGAGTACAATACCCAGAGGTCAGAAGAGGATGTCAGATTTCCTGGAGTAGGAGTTGCATGCAGTTTTGAAGCCATACACCATAGGTAATGGGAACTTGGGTCATCTATAAGAAGTTATGTTCTCTTAAACACTGATGCATGTCTCCAACACTACCTGCCCCACAAAAATATTTCTGAGACTGGCTGGCCTGACACTCTCTATGTATACCAGGCTGGCCTAGAAATCAGAGATCTGCCTGTCTCTGCTTCCCAGGTACTGGATTAAAGATGTGTCCCATTGCCGAGCGGTGGTGATGCACACCTTTAATCCCAGCACTCGGGAGGCAAAGGCAGGCAGATCTCTGAGTTTGAGGTCAGCCTGGTCTACAAGAGCTAGTTCCAGGACAGGCTCCAAAGCTACAGAGAAACCCTGTTTCAAAAAACCAAAAAAAAAAAAAAAAAAAAACCACCTTAAAGCACCCTTGGCAGATTGGCCTCAGAAGTCGCTCTGTCAGTGTTGCCCTCTGTCCTCCAGCTCACTCTAACTCCAGTGTTGGCTTTGATGTCGAGTGTTGAAGCACTGTTGTAGAACTGATGGCTGCTCTCCATCAGGCTGTGTAGGATGCACACTTAGCCCTGTGATCAGGACTGCACTTCCTGTAGTCTAACCCATCTGCACAGTTTCAGTTGGGAAAAAAAATCGTACTATTGTGATGACCCAAAACTAAAGCTGCTAAAAACCACAGAACGGACAAGGACCAGAGTTGAGTGCGGCCCCTTTGCCCTTCTGCAATGCTGCTGAAGCACGGCATCTGAGAGAGAGGAACAGTTAGGACGAGGGGAACACCTTCTCTTTTTGCAACTGATTGTTGCAGGGAACTTCCAGCGTTATTGTATAGCTCTGGGACACCTCGTTCCTGAGCCTGCGGGTGAAGTCAGTGCTCTTTCCAGGTGAAAACTTTTCATTTTGATTTGAAGGCAGAGGAAAGATTGTTCTTTTCATAATTGTGTTCAGCTAATGACATTTGATAATCAGACAGCACTGTCACTAAGCAGTTTAGGTTGTATAATTGTAAACACCAGTGCCTCGGTCATGGTAAAGATGTCTTCAGATGAATGGCTCATATTTTGGTGCAGTGTTTGATGTTCACAACAAAATGAACAAAATTAACAAATTTTTTTTAAAAATTAAAAAAAAAAAGATGTGTCCCATCATGCCTGGCCCAAGATCTTTTGCTTTGTTTTCATTCTTTGGGACAGGGCTTCTCTGTGTAGCTCTGGCTGTCCTGGAACTCTGTAGACCAGGCTGGCCTCGAACTGTCAGACTTCAATTGCTAGGATTAAAGGTATGTGCCTCCACCTCCCAGCCTAAGATCTTTTTTAATTCACACATAAAAGTCACAGCATCACTAATCAATCATAGAAATATAAATAAAACCAATTTATAGCTGGGATGTAGCTCTGCTGGTACAGTGCTTCTTTAGAATGTGGGAAATCCTAGGTTCATTCCCAGCACCACAAAATCCATCTAAGGTACAGTGACAAAGGCCTGTTAATCCAGCACTCTAAAGGTAGAGCAGGAGAATCTGTTTAAAGTTATCCTCAGTGCTGTGGGATAATCCTTCTGTACACTGTGAATATGTATTATCATTGGTTGATGATAAAACTGATTTGGCCTATAACAAGGCAGAATAAGGCTAGGCAGGAAAGCCAAACTGAAAACAAAGAGGAAGAAGGGAGGATTTAGAAAGAGATGCAAGCAAGCTGACAGAGGAATAAGACATGTTGGAAAACAGGTAAAGCCACAAGCCATGTGGGAAAATGTAGATTAACAGAAATGGGTTCTAAGTTTAAGTTGTAAGAGCTGGTTAAGTAATAAGCCTGAGCTATAGGATTTTGTAGTTAATAAGTTTTTGTGTGATTATCTGGGGCTGGGCAGAGGGAAAGAAGAACTCTGCCTCTGTTTATACCTCAGCTATGTGGTATAAACATACATACCTTCATGACGTACATAACCTGTCTCAAAAGAAAAGGCAAAAACTAAAATGAAGAATTTGAAATATTTATACTTGAAAGTTCTGCAAGAAGTCTGACAATTTCTCAAATGATTAAACATTTAAGCTGTCATATGAACCAAGGATTTGTTTCTAGTGAGGTAAAAACATGTCCATACACAATGAATGACTGTACAGATAGTTAAGTAGTACAAAGCTTGCCTAGGATATGCAAAGCCCTGGGCTAGATCCCAGCATCATCAAAAGAATAATTGCCTATTAGTGCTTATATCAACATTATTTATAATACCCAGCAGTGGGAAACCACAGATGTCTATCAAGTCATAAATATAACATGGTAAAATCAGAAAATGAAATATTATTTGGCAGTAAATAAGGGAAGCATTATCACACACTTAAGTATTAATCTTGAAACACTATATTAAATTAAAATTAATAGTGACTAAAGACCTCATTAAATTGTTTCATTTACTCAGGAAAGTAGTTTAAGAGTTGTGTCAGCCACAGCAAAGACTGGATGGAAAAACAGAAGGTACCTGTCATATCTTTTGAAACAGTAATAATCTAAAATCTAATGTTTTGGAAATGTAAAAACTACGAAATTTATAGACTTAAATGGGTGAACTGTATGAAACAAATTATCTCAATAAAGCTTCTATAATTTTTTTCTGAGAAAAAAAAAGGCATGGTGGCTCACACTTGTAAAACTGTACTCAGGAGTTGGGAGACAAGAGCATCAGAAATTCAAGATCATCACTGCCTGTACATCAAGATCAAAACCAGGCCGGGTGAACATGAAAACTGTCTCAATTTTTATGTTTTGAGAGAATACTATATCCTACAAAAAATAACACATAATTTTATCAATTACACTATTCTTCGTTAAAAATCACTTCAATACATACAGCTACAATAAACAATTTGTTGACAAAGATTTTTTTTCCCTGAATGTTACACCAAAATTAGTTCATATTACTTTTATTATTAAAAAATGCTGCTATAATGCAGCCTATTGGAGCACAATCTTTGCACCTATCTAATTCTAAAACGAGTTGAGTCAAAGGATTATCTTGAAAATCCTAATGCAGGAAAAACAAAACAGAGCGATTCCCTCCCTGGGGATGCAACCTCACGGATTAGTAAATGGTATCCAGATTAGTTTGTGGATATTATTACTAATTCCCAAGAGACATCTTGTGTGGTGACAGCTGACTCACTGTTCAGAAAACATTCAAAGGTTAAATCCCAGCACGCTGGAGTGCTGGAGGCAGAGCAAGAGGATGTCTGTGAGCTCCAGGCCATCCTGGTCTGTCCTGGTCCAGGACAGTGAGGGCTGGCTCTAAACAAAGACCCTGCCTCAAAGAAAAAAAAAAAAAAAACACAAAATCAACTGTAACATGAAAGGTCGGAGACGGAGGGACAATTGGCTCAATGTCTGCCTCCAACACACAAGCCCTGGAGTTTAATCTCTAGCACCAAGTCAATGTAATTTGTTATCTCAACATAAGGGAGGAAGAGACAGAAGGATCAGAAGTCCTACTTGTCTGCATAGCAAGTTCAAGGTCATCCTGAAATACAAGAGACCTCTTTCAAAAAGTAAATCTAAGAGGCTAGGGAGACTGATAAATAGTTTAAAGGACTGGCTCTACAACAGATTTTGAGTCTCAGCATCCAGAGAGTGGCTCACAAGTCCAGTCCCAAAAGATCCAATGCCCTTTCTGGCTGCTAGAGGCAGACAGACAGGCATGCAGACAAAACATCCAAACGTGGGGCTGGAGAGATGGCTCAGTGATTAAGAGCACTGGTTGTTCTTCCAGAGGACCTGAGTTCAATTCCCAGCACCCACATGCAGCTCACAACTATATGTAACTCCAGCTCCAAGGGATCTGATACCTTCACAGCAACACATAGTTAAATAAATTAAAAAATAAAAAACATCCAAACACACAAAATAACCTTTTTAAAAAACTTTAAGGATTTTATACTATATAATAGCGTTTAATTTTTTAGATAAGAAATGATTCATTAGACAATCAATACACAAGTATTAAGCTGAGCAATAGTGACGTTTAATCCCAGCACTCAAGAGGCAGAGGCAGGAAGATCTCTGTGAGTTCAAGGCCAGCATGATCTACAAAGCAAGTTTCAAGACAGCCAGGTCTGTTAGAGAAATCCTGTATCAAAAAAAAAAAAGGGGGTGGGGAGATAAATATAAGTAAACTATAAAATGTGTTAATATTAATTTATAAATCCAAGAAAATTAGATTTACTCTCAAAAGCTTGTCAAACCTTTACAATACATATGTATGCGTCTAAGTGTGTCTACGCTCGGGGTTATGTGCACATATCAATGAAGATGCCAGGCAGTCTTCTTCACTTGCCCTTCATCTTATTTCTTGAGACAGGATTTCTCACTAAATCCAGAGCTCAGAGATTTGGCTATCTATATGGGCTGGCCAACTGTCTCTGTACCCCAGGGCTAGTTACAGAAGCACACCACTACTCAGGTTTTACATGGATACTGGGAATCTGAACTCAGGTCTTCATGCTTATGCCATACTTTACTGACAGCCCAAAACAATACAATTTTTAATACTTATTGTTTAGCACTTGCCAAAACATTATTACATATCCATGCCTTTTCATGTAGCACCCCAAAAGCCTACGGTAGATTCTATTATTATTCTTAGTCTACAAATCGGGAAAAGACCTGCTCAACAAGTAAATGGCTGATTTCTAGTCTATCTGTATTTAGTATTGTCCAGTATGTTAACGGAAAATTCATAAACAGAGGATTTTAGCACAAGAGTTGTCCTTTATCAAATACTGAACTGATAGTACATGGTAGCCCTTTAAGTAATAGAGCTGTTCAAGCTCTTCAATTGTAGTCAAAGCCAAGGAAACAAAATCCATCCATCATTTCAACAGAGAATATAAACAGGACCAACTGAGCAAGATCTGACTGACTTTAATATCTGAAAACATAACCTTTCCAGAAAAAAGCAGGAACACCCTCAGGCAAGATGAGACAAGGCAGTGAAAGACACCACGTAGGCTGGTTGGAGCCTTGGCTCAGTGACTGAAGTCACTACACAAGCCTGTGAACACTGATTCAGGTCTCCAGAATGCTCATCAAGGTAGAAACAGAAAATCGACCCCAAAGTTATCCTCTTTGTGCCCCCCTCCACACACACGCCATGCACTAACATACTATAGACTCCCTTGGGCTGGAGAGATGGCTCAGAGATTAAGAGAACTGGTTGTTTAGAGATTAAGAGAACTGGCTGTTCTTCCAGAAGTCCTGAGTTCAATTCCCAGCAAACACAGGGTGGCTAGCAACAACCATCTAGAATGAGATCTAGTGCCCTCTTCTGGCAAAACATTGTATGGATATTAAATAAATAATATTTTTGCTTCATTATTGTCTGTATTTTGTTTTGTTTTAGCTGAGAAAGTAAGAAGGAGGGAGGACCTAGGAGGAGTTTGGAGCAGTATTAAAAAATTTTTAACTAAAATAATGTGGTTAGAGAGCTAAACAAAGGTTAATTCATAGTTTTATAACCAGGACTTATTGCTAGTTAGTCATTTAAGTTATTGGTAATATTAATAGGGAGTTAGTGAAGATTTTTGGACCAGAAAATGGCATGATCTGATTAAAACATAGATAACTTTGATTTCATGTGTATGTATTTCATATATGTGTGTGTGTGTGTGTATATATATATATATATATAGAGAGAGAGAGAGAGAGAGAACACCTATGTAAAAACACTAATTATAGGAATCCTAGATTACAGCATGAACTTGAGCTTTAACAGAAGTCAATCAGGATTTGTGGGAAAATGGAGGGTTATCTGCTATGAAATCAAAGTTGACACCTAGACCAGTGGTTCTCCATCTGTGGGTTGCATCAGATATCCTGCATATCAGATATTTATGTTACAATGCACAACAGTAGAAAAATTACAGTTATGAAGTAGCAATAAAATAATTTTATGGTTGGGGGGTCACCACAACATTAAGGAACTATATTACAGGATCACATTAGGAAGGTTGAGAAGTACTACCTAGACTTCTGAGTCTGATAATCCAAAAGTTTTTTGACTGGGTCCATATCAGAATCACTCAGTAAAAATCAGTTTTGACTAAGATAAGTCTAAGATACCATGCATGGTTAGTATACCTTAAGAGGTCAAGGCCTCATATTTAAAACTTGACTATCAAAATAGATATATAAATGACATAAAAGGATTAAGGAGAATCAGATGTGTATATATTAAGGACAGAATATAGTAACCAATGGACTCTAAATGCACACAAAAAAAAAAACCTTTAAGGCCAAGAATGATGGTGCACAATTTTAATCCTAGCAATCCAGAAACAAGGAAGGTCAATCTGTGAATTCAAACATAGCCTAGTTTACATAGCAAGTTCCAGGCCAATCAGAGCTATAAATAAATTTCAGAAACAAATCAGTTATGAGTTGTACACTTCTCCTGAATTTCTACTTGCTTTTCTATATTCTTCCTTCCCCATTTCTCTAACTTCTTATTACAATACACTTCCATCTTGGAAAAATCTAAATTTCAAATTTCAAATAAATAATTACCCTCCCAAATTTTGGAAACAGAAAAGACTATCATACCTAGTTCATCGTTAATCTTTTAAAAATTGTCTTAAAAAGTTAAATAACCAGAACATGGATATATCAACTGTTTTTCCAAAGGTAAATGGTATGTATAGCCACTGTAGTTTAAAATACTATAAATCTATTTTGAAAAAAAATATTATTAACTTGCCAGGCGGAGGTAGTGGGTGCCTTTAATCCCAGCACTAAGGAGGCTCTCTCTGTGAGTTTGAGGCCAGACTGGTCTACAGAGCAAGTTTCAGGACAGCCAGCACTACACATAGAAACCTTATCTTGAGCCCCTCCCCGCCCCCCAAAAAAGTCTTTCAAATCTTTAACTATATCCTAGTTTCTTTCATATTAATTCATTTTCCTCATTCACGACCTTTATTGGTATAGTACTGGGGAGTTAACCTACAACCTCATGCGTTATAGGCAAGCACTTTACCAATAAATTGAAATCTCAGCTCAAACAAATTTTTTTTTAATTTTTTATTTTTATCTTATGCACATTGGTATTTTACCTATATATGTGTCCTGTGTTAAGGTGTCGGATCCCTTGGAATGGGAGTTATAGTTATCAGCTGCCATTTGGGTGCTGGGAATTGAACTCTGTAAGAACACTTAGTGCTCTTAACTGCTGAGCCATCTCTCCAGCCCCAACATTAACCATCTTAATTCCAAATTAATCAAATAAGTTGCATATTTAATGTAATTGTTGAACTTCAAGTATATAAAAATCAAGCTAGGATATAATAGCTCAGTGGTAGAGCAAGGCCCTGTGTATGATCCTTAGCACTGCAAAAGAAATAAAAATCTTAACTATTTGCAATACAAAAGTTCTGTTTTTAAACGACAGGTAAAAGACAGTCTTTTTTCTTCTACATTTAAAGTACTGGAGGGCTGAGGTTGTGGCTCTGAGTGAGAACACACAATTAGTGCAGGTAAGGGCCAGGCCCTAAGAGCATTTTTTCCAACTACAGTTCCAAGTGATACTGGCACCGCAGAGCTTGCACACACACATCCCTATTTTGATACACAGTGCAATTTAACCTTTTAAAGACCTTTTTCCCTACTGAATTTACTACAAGGTCTCTAAATTGTAGAACATTACCCTGGAATCACAAATTAAGCATTTCTTAAAAGTTGTTTTCTCATATACAAAACATATGTGAACCTAAGTCAAACTAAATACTGTGAAGGCTATTCCAATTCTAGATCCAAAACTTTGTTTTTAAAAAATTAATTATGGGCTGAGCACTAGTGATGTGTGCTTTGATCCTAGGCACTTGGGAAGCAGAGGCCAGTGGATCTCTGAGTCTGAGGTCTGGTCTACAGAGCAAGTTACAGGACAGCCAAACAGACAAAGTTACATAGAAAAACACTGCCTCAGCTGGGTAGTGGTAGCGCATGCCTTTAATCCCAGCACTTGAGAGGTAGAGATAGGCAGATCTCTGAGTACGAGGCCAGGCTGGTCTACAAGCGTTAGTTCCAGGACAGGCTCCAAAACTATGGAGAAACCCTGTCTCGGAAAACCAAAAAGGAAAAACATTGTCTCAAAAAACAAACAAACAAACAAACAAAAAAAAACCACCAACATGATTCCTCCTACTAGCCTGCCTTGTTCAGCCTTGATATGAGCTATGTGCCTCTTCTTATAACTTGGTATGTGATATATGGTTGATATCCCTGGGAGGCCTGTCTTTCCTGAAGGAAAATGGAGAAGTAGATCTGGGGGTAAGGGACTGGGAGGAGAAAAAAGAAGGGAAAGAGTGGTTGGGATATAATATATGAGAGAAAATGAAAAAAACAATAGTGATAATTAAGGTGTCAATAATTTTGTTTCATCTCAAGTAAACTAGCCTATCCTATAGATTACATTAAGTTCAAGTCAGGTAGATTACACAGTGCACATAAGGCTAATCAATTATAGGCATCTAAGAAAATAAGCTTTGGCAATGAGTTGAAATAGCCTTCAAAGCAATTTCATGTGGTTATAAGGAACAAACAGTTCAACATTCAGCTGTATAGAATACCAATTTCCTTCACCAGCTAGCCATACATACACCTGGGACAGCAGTCAGAATAAAAACTCACACAGGGCACTGTCTCGCTTCCCTTTTTTCTTCATGGCATCTGTGTGGCTAAGAGGACAAGACCTAACACAGTACCAGGCTGTCCTGATTTTACTTACAAAGAATACTCAAAGCCTTGCTACTATTTTCATCCTGGGATCACTGAGAGGGTAACTTCTTACACACAGCTTCTATTCCGTTATTTTTTTCACAAACTCTGAAAACTTCATACATTACATAGCATATTCTGATCACATCCACTCCTCATTCCGTGTTCAACGTTCCTTTTAGTTCCTCCCAAGATGTACTGTCCTTAATCTCTACCTTCAAACAAGGCTGCCCAGTCAGGCCTGGTGACACATTTACATCCCAGAACTTAAGGGGCAGAGGCGAGGGATCTCTTTTGAGTTCAATGCCAACCTTGTCTATATAGTGAGTTCTTAGCCATGATACATAGTTATAGTCTGTCTCAAACAAACAACAATGTTCCAGTAATGAACAAAAAAATAAATTTAAAAAAAGTAAAGGAAACTTTAAAGATCACTTTTAAGTTTTCCATCTCAGTCCAGATATGGCGGCATTTTATCCCCAAACATGGGAGGCAGACACAGGTTCATCTTTGTGAGTTCAAGATAGCCTGGTCTACATGGAACACCAGAGGCCAGCCAGGGCTACATAATGAGACCCTGTTTTTAAAAAAATAGTTTTCTACTTCACTGTCACTTCCCCTTAAATTTTGAAATCTCTACTTGCTTTTCATTCTATGCCTAACCTCTGCAAAATTGTCATTTGAGCTTAACACTAACAGGACTTACGTCTCATGGGTTCCAAAAAAGAAAATTGGTAGTTTGTTTGTGGGTGGTTTCACAGCTCCATCAGGAACTTCATCTACCTAAAAGAAAGATCAGAAAAGGTAAAGCTTTTTTAAATCTTACACACCCTGCCACACATGTATGAACTCATAGAATAAGACACCCCAAATGGATCTGATACAAAATTGACTCATTTTACAAATCCACTCAAATAAGTTCTAAAGGCAAGATTATTTTTCCCAGAACACATTTGGTGGTAAAACCTGTACTGACACCAAAGTCCTTTTTTTTTTCATACATTTAAGAGTTTTATCCTTGTTTGGAACAATACTAAGGTTATCATGTGCTTACTAAATCATCCCAGCAGCAAATCTTTTGTTTTGTTTTCTGAGACAGGGTATCTAGGATCAGAACATGATAGATAATACTTAAAAGAATTTTGATTAGATAAACTCAAAATCATTTAAAAAATAAACTGTGATGTTCTGAAATCGTAATTATTTTTCATACAAATTGTTTTTATTTCTTTTTCCAGACAGTTTCTCTATGTAGCCCTGACTATCTTTGAAGTGAGAAATCCACCTGCCTCTGCCTCCCAAGTGCTAGGTTTAAAGGCTATGCCACCACTGTCAGGCCCTGCAGCAAATCTTAAATCAGTGTACCACAATTAGCTTTCTAAAATCCCCAATTACTTAATTTTCAGAACACATCTGACACCAAGCATTTCATACAGGAGTCTCCACCTGCTGTGCAATCCTGCAGGAGGGCTCTACAAACAGTAAGTAATGTGAGGCTAGAGAAATGGCTCCGTGGTTAAGAGTACTTGCAACTCTTCCAAAGATCCAGTTCAGCTCCTAACACCCATGCCAAGCCCCTTACAACCACTTAGGGTCCATCACCCTCTTCTGGCCTCCTCAGGTACTCGCATACATATGACACACAAACTTACACGCCGAAATAATTTATAAAAAAAAAAAGTAATATAAAAGCAGACCGAAACAGAAGCTTAAAGCACTATTTTCCCATGTTTGAATAACAGTAAGGGTCAGAACTCCAGGCCTGTGGAGCATGACTTTAAATCCAGGACAGCCAGAGCTGTTAAACAGAGAAACCCTGTCTCAAATGACAAACCAACCGACAAGCAAGCAAACAAACAAATCAAAAAACAAATTGAGCTGCTTCTAAGAAAAAAAAATGGGGGGGGGGGGATAAAAACATCCTATTCCAATCCAAATGAACTCCTTAGCTGGAGTGATGGCTCAACAGTTAAGAGTACTTGCTGATCTTCCAGAGGATCCAAGTTCAATTCCTAGTATCCACACAGCAGCTCTGAAGTGTCTGAAACTTCAGTTTCAGGGATCAAACAATCTTCTGCACAAGGCACAAGTCATGGAGGTGGTGTACAAATATATACGAAGGCAAAACATCCGTAAACAAAGATTTCTAAAATAAATATTTTTTCAACTGGCAGTGATGGCGCACACCTTTAATCCCAGCACTTGGGAGGCAGAGGCAGGCAGATCTATGAGTTCAAGATCAGCTGGGCCTGAAGAGCAAGTTCCAGGACAAAGAGAGCTACAGGGTAGAAGTACTGTCTTGGAAGAAACAAGTTAATTTAGAGTGAGTTCCAGAACAGCCAGGGCTGCACAGAGAAACTTTGTCTCAAAAAGCAAAAAAAAAAAAAAAAGAGCTGTATGAAGAATAATTACAATTTCAGAACATCAGTTTATTTTCTAAAAAATTATGAGTTTATCTAATCAAAATTCTTTATCATGTTCTAATCCTAGGCACCATTATAAACTAGAAAAAAAAATCACTTTTTTTTTTCCTGAAAATGGAGCTTGGGTTTTTCATATCACATCTTGAGTCCTTAAGACTTCTCAGGTTTCCTTAACCCAGGGTACCGTCTACACCCTCCCCCTTGCCTGTGGGGAACAAAAAACCATAAAACAACTTCAAGGTCATAAGACAAGGAATGTGAATTAAAAAGGCCCAAGTGCATCACCAACAGCAAATCCTATATTAAACATGTCTAAATCTAGTTTAATCACATCTGACATACAAGGGTTTGTAGTTTGCGTATTTCGTTGACGATTTGTATTTTATTCAAAATTCCAAGATTTAAGGAAATGTCATTTTTAAACATAAAGATCATACTTGTTGATTTCGCCTACAATGCAACATTAGCTGAATGTCATCTCTAAATATTTCCTATGAAGAACACCTGTCAGACTCAAAAGCAAGCCACAGGGAAAGCGCGGGTATGCAGAAAAGCCGACAATTTTACAATTGCACGGGAAGAGTACTGAAAAAAAACTAAAATGAAAGGATCCAAGTAACGGTAAAGGGAAGCGAGGGAGAGGAAGCGGAGAAGAAACGATGGGAAGTAGGCCTCTGGAAAGGTTGCCGCACCGCACCGCTCCACCGGGGCTACAAATCACTTACTCGAGCTGGCCAATGAGGATAACCTTTCATCTTGGCGAAGATGAGGTCTCCAGGTTTGAAATCGCGAGTCATGTTGGAGGGGCGACGCCGGGAGTCCCAAGACCAGAAGGGGGAGCAGCGCAGCCGCGGTCGGGAGAGGCGAGCGAGCGCGGACACGAGCTGGGACTGGCGGGCCCGCGGGCGGGGGAGGATGCCTCGGGGTGTCCCGACGAGCCTGCGAGGGACAGCAGGGAGGGCGGTTAAAGCGCAAACCCCAGGGAGGGGCCGCGGGGAGGAGGGCAGGGGGAGGGGAGGCCGCGGAGGGGGAGGGGGAGCCGCCTGCGCGCCTCCTCGGAGCGCGGCCTCGGTCCCGAGCAGCGTCCGGGCCTGTGGCCGCCGCCACCTGAGGCAGCATCACCGCCCGCCACCCGGCCGCCCGCCTCCCCACCCCAGCGCTGCCAGGGCTTTTCCCACGGGCCGCAGCCCACGAGGGAGGGGCGCGGCGGGAGAGGGGAGGGAGGCAGCTAGCGCGGCCGCCCGCTTCCCACCCGCGCCGAGCGGGGGCGGGGCGGCCCTCACCTGCCGGGCGGCGACGCTGGGGCTGCGGGGCGCGCTGGCCGCCTGTGCCCACGTCCACGCCGGCCACCTGCGCCACCAGCTGCCGCAGAGGCGTCTCAACGACTCCGAGCCGCAACCGCCACCGCCACCGCCACCGCCGTCGCTGCGCCGCTCCCGCGCGGCTCCCGCTCGGCGCCCGCTAGCGCTGGGTCGTACCAACTGCTCGGCCAGATGGGGGTGGCGCGGCGACTGGCGAGGGTCGTGGCTCGGAAGCGGAGCTCTTGGAGACGCGAGGGCCCACAGGTGCCCCTGCTTACAAGAAACAGCAGCCAGGTGCCGTGGGACCGGAGGGAGGGGAAGGGCCTTCAGGGAGGCGGGCCGGAGCTGATTGTCTCCCACCCCCGCGGCTGGCACAGTGGTCGCGCCCGGCCCGCCCCTGCTGGCTGCTCTGCGTGTGTGTATTTGTATGTGTACTGTATGTAAAAGGCGGGGAGGGAGGAAACGATTGTTGTGAACCCCGTTTGGGGGCGGGTATTCGGGCCTGTAGCCCATGGCTACATGTTTAAGAAAAACTGGCAGTCCGAGGTGATTGTTCTCGCATCCTCCTCCAAGGTGGTGGTATTGTAATGCTCCTGCGCGGTTTACATCATCCAAAAAAAAAAAAAAAAAAAAAAATGAGGAGCTGTGCAAAAACCCAGAGATCAAATTGGGCTATGAAGCAGTTGCAGGGTGTGCACCTTGTAGGCCTCTTCAACATCGCAGAATGGGCTTTGCAGTCTTCGTTTTCTTGGGACTGTAACATGAGAAAGCCCTATTTCATTTCTTTACCATTTCAACCACGGAGAACCGTTAAGAAAAATGCAATCCCAGTGGATGCAAAACGTGAAAGGTACAAAACAATGACACCGAAAGCGCAGTTAGCTTGTTAGGATATGGATTTGGGCCTAAACTAAATTTAAAATTTTATTTCCTTAGGAGAGTGGTGGCTAATAGGTGGTACAAGAGACAAATCTTCCTAACACCTACATATTTCACCTCTTAAAGCGTTTTTAAAGGTGATGTTATTTTTGATCCTTTAGCCAATGCATGTTTTTAATATTTTGTAACATACCTAGCTTGCTGATGTGGATTGACACTTCATGATTTTTACTGTACCAGAACTGTCTAATTTTTCTTATCCATTAACACCCTGGTTTCCAACAAATAAGTGGTACAGTAGAAGACATTTTTCTTTGATCCTTCATTGATTCTCCCCAAAATGCTGTTTATAATGAAGCGCTGTTTATTGAAAATACCTCCGTAAACAAGATCAGATATTTCCTATATAAGACAGGCTAGAAAAGTTAAGGACATGAAAAATATTAAAACGTGTAAGTATTTATGCCTATCTAATACTGCTTTAAATAAAGACTCGCAGCTGAGAATAAATTCGAAAAGGCTTTGTTTGAATAGCAAAAATTGTGGGATTTTATTTTTTTTAAGGAATATTCCATGCCTTTAAAAGGAAATAAGGGATCCGAATGTTAAATTACTGCAAGGAGGCAACTGTAAAGCTGCATTAGTCAGAGGGTTCCGTGTGGAGCTAAAAGAAATAACGGGAAATATTGGTGGCATGTCATCAAGCTTATCGTTCTGAACTTGATATTGTGTTTAGGGGGCTATCCAAAATTGCACAGCAAGAAGGAGGTAAAACTGATTCTTTAAAACTGGATTATTGCCAGGTGGTGGTGGCACCCACCTCTAGTCCCAGCGCTGTGGAGGCAGAAGCAGGTGGAGCTCTGTGAGTTCAAGGCCAGCCAGGTCTAAAGAGCTAAATCCAGGACAGCCAGAGTTAGACAGGGAAAACATAGCTTGAAAGAAAAAAAAAAAAACACAAAACTGGATTACTGATGTCTCGGTGTAGATGTGAGCAGAAACAGACCCTGTTATGTGTCACTGTTGATTAAGAGAAGAAAAAAAAAAGAAAGCACAACTAAGCGATTATCAAAACAACTGTCAGGTGTGGGTGTAAATCATGGACCTGGAAAGAGATGGAAAAATGTCTGATCCTAAGTAACAAGTATCAAAGCAGCACCCAGCCATTGTCCTCAATGCTACAGGGCCTTGAAACTGCAATTGTCCTCAGGCCCCGCAGCCTGGGCTTCACCTGAGGGCTTGCTAGCAGTTTCACCACCCCCATCTACTAATCTGCATCTTAACAAGAGCCCCAGATTTTTTTGTTTTGCTGTGTTTCTTCACCTGAGGACTAAATAGCAGTTCAACCTCCCTGATCTACTAATCTGCATTTTTAACAAGATCCCCAGGTTTGGGGTTTTTTGTTGTTGTTGTTGTTTTGTTATTGGGTTTTTGTTTGGGGTTTTTTGTTTTTTTGTTTTTTTTTTTTATTGTGGTAGAGGCACTGCCTATGGAGACCAGGGGCCACCATGTTCAAGCAGGTTTCTTCCTTCCACTGTGTGGGTCCCAAGATTAAACTCGGGTTTTCCAGCTTTGGCAACAGGGGCCCTTACCTACTGAGTCACCTTGCTGCCCCCTTCCATCCTTGGTGACCTTTATGAATACTCAAGTTGCAGAGAAAGTTTACAATCCACTGGAAGTCCCCACGGTGGTGATGGCTATAATCCACACAGCAGTAAAACTCGAGGTCAACCTGTAGGCAAAGCCTTTTCTGAAAGACACACACAGAGAGACTATCAGATGAAGGTGTATATTGCTTTTAAAAGATTGTGTTAGTGCTAAATGGCCATGCCAACAAGTAAAGGAGGTGGTTATTGCGAGTAGGGATAATCAGGAATAAAAAAAAAATGAAAAGGGACATGCACTTGATGTAGGAGTGTTGAACCAGTATGATACTTACACTCATTAGCTGCACGTTTTGGCAATTTTAGCTAGCAGTAGTCTGAACACAACAGGCGACACCTTTTAAACAACAAATCAAAGCAAAACAGGTGGTGGTTTAAGCCTCCAGAGAACAAAGGGCCATAATCCCTGGCAACAACGGTTCTGAATCTAAGTGGGAGAGGAAAAGAGAGGGGGGGGGGAGGGAAAAAGGAGGAAGGGAGGTGGGAATGGAAAAGGCTGGGTGTGTGAAAGCCCCTGGCCGAGCTTTGCTCCTCCCACCACAGGAGAAAGAGTACACTTTTCAAAACTGTAACCAGCTAGCCAAAGAGAGCAGCAAATCTCAGTGTGTCTGGACAAAACACAAGCACCATCTTCCCATTCTGCAGATGAGAAAGCAGGCTCATAGAAGATGAGCAACTTGCCCAAGCACACTCGCCATCAAGGGCCCGAACCAACTTCCAGCTTTTGTGCTCTCTGGTCTGCGCCGTTTTGTAATTTCACAAGCGCTCTAGGTTGTGCAGGAAGGCTGGAGGTTGCAGAAGGCTAAGAATGGCTCATAATTAGAGAAAGATGCTGGAAGTAGAGGCAGCCCGGTTCCCTTAGCCCAGCTTCAATTCCCTAACAATCTCCCCCGACCCCACCCACCCACCCCATTGCCCGGATGATCTTCCTTTTAACTCTTTCTGGGCCTAAATTACTCAATCCAAAAATCACACCTAACTATCATCTTCTAGTGCCTCACTTTCTTATTACAATCTTCTTAGTTTTTAAAGTACTTAGAACCAACTATCCTCATAGGTGCCTGTATTTTGCAGGTACTCAACACCGAACGAACAGTAAAGGGAGCTCACTGACTCCGGACTGACAGCGGGAGAACCAGCATAGGACCAAACTAGGCCCTCTAAATGTAGGTGACAGTTGTATAGCTGGGGCAGTCTCTGGGGCCACTGGCAGCAGGACCAGGATTTATCCCTAGTGCTTGTACTGGCTTTTTGGAGCCCATTCTCTTTGAAGGGATACCTTGCTCAGCCAAGATACAGTGGGGAGGGCCTTGGTCCTGCCTCAAAGTGATATGCTAGATAGACTTTGTTGGCTCCCATGGGAAGCCTTACCCTCTTTAAGGCATGAATGGGGAATGGTGTTGGGGGGGGGGAGGTGGGAGGAGCAGAAGGGGAAGGAGTGGGAACTGGGATTGGTATGTAAAATGAAAAATGATTGCTTTTAAAAAATTAATTAATTTAAAAAGAAAAGGACAGAGGATAAACTCCGTCTCAGTGCTAATTCTTGAGGCTAGGAAAACAGGTCAGAAGACACATGAGTGTGCCATGTGCTCCTCAGGAAGCTGAGCTGAAACAGCGGTGCTCAGCCTGTGGGTAGAATGGGTCACACATCAGACATTACATTAAGATTCATAACAGGGGGCTGGAGAGATGGCTCAGCAGTTACGCACACTGGTAGCGCTGGGCAGTGGTGGTGTACGCCTTTAATCCCAGCACTTAGGAGGCAGAGGCAGGCAGATCTCTGTGAGTTTGAGGCCAGCCTGGTCTACAAGAGCTAAGTTCCAGGACAGGCTCCAAAGCTACAGAGGAAAAAAAAAAAAAAACAAGAGCACTAATTGCTCTTCCAGAGGACCTAGGTTCAATTCCCAGCACCCACATGGCAGCTCACAACTGTCTGTAACTCCAGTTCCAGAGGATCTGACACCCTCACACAGTCATGTATGCAGGGAAAATGCCAATGTACATAAGATACAAATAAATAAATTTAAAAAAAGATTCATAACAGTAGCAAAATTACAGTTATGATGTAGCAACGAAATAATTTTATGGTTGGGGGTCACAACAACACCAAAACTGAATGAAAGGGTCGCGACATGAGGAAGGTTGAGGACCACTGGGTCAAAGGATTGCAAGTTGGAGGCCAGCTTTTACCCAGCAGGTAAGAGGCCTGGATCAATCCTGAGAGCTGGAAATAAAAAGCTAAATGAAGATATTCATATTTGATTTTATGATTTTTCATATACTTTAAGGTTGACTTTAAAAGCAGTAATTCTTTTTCTCTACAAATCATTTAATATGACTGGACAGATGGCTCTGTGATTAAGAGTGCTTGCTGCTCTCACAGAAGACCTGAGTCCAGGTCCCTGCACTCACATGCACAGACACATACATACATACTACACACATACACACTATTTTAAAAATAAAGTAAAAGCCGGGCAGTGGTGGCGCACGCCTTTAATCCCAGCACTCGGGAGGCAGAGGCAGGCGGATCTCTGTGAGTTCGAGACCAGCCTGGTCTACAGAGCTAGTTCCAGGACAGGCTCCAAGGCCACAGAGAAACCCTGTCTCGAAAAAAAAAAAATAAAAAAAAAATAAAAAAAAAATAAAAATAAAAATAAAGTAAGATCTAAAATATTTTAATAGCTTTTCTTTCTAAATGAAATTTGATGCTTATTACAAAAAATATTCCTTCATACTTTCCCACAGTGCTGACTTTCATACAGTCTTGCTAACCAACCTTACACTTAATAGTAATTACTGATCTGTTTTATTATTATTAATCCCAAAGATGCAAGAAGATAGACCACCGACTCAAATCATCATGGCCAAATTAATTAAAGCAAGCTTTTTGTTTGTTTGGCTTTGGTTTTTGTTTTGTTTTGTTTTCTAGATAGGGTTTCTCTGTAGTCCTGGCTCCTGGCTGTCCTGGAACTGGCTATGTATGTATAGACCAGGCTGACCTCAAACTCACAAAAATATGCCTAGTTCTGCTTCCTGAGTGCTGGTGATTTAAGGAGTGCACCATCCCCGGCTGGTGTGGATTTCTGCTCTTACTTTTTAAATGTAAATATATCTGACTTGTTATCATGTTTTTCACAGTGATTAGTAGAAAATTTTGGCTTAGCGGGGCAATGATGGCACATGGCTTTAATCCTAGCACTCAGGAGGCAGAGGCAGGCGGATCGCTGTGAGTTCGAGGCCAGTCTAATCTATCTGAACTATCCAGAACAGGCTCCAAAACTACAGAGAAACCCTGTCTAGAAAAAAAAAAGAAAAGAAAACGAAAAAAGAAAAGAAAAAAGAATTTTTAAGATTTATTAACCTAGAATAACATGAAAATGAAGAGCTTTTGAAAAATTGAGTTCATGTACAGATTGGAAAATGCAAAGTAGTTGATTTTTAAATTTTCTGTGTATATTCATTACTCTGCTGGGACTGAGGGGTAGCTCCATAGACAAAGTACTTGCTGTGCACATGAGAACATGATTTCAACCCCAGAACCCATGGGAGAAAAAGCCAGCAAGGATGGCACATGGGTGTGTTGCCAGTGCTGGGAGGGAGCAGAGCATCCCTGGGACTAGCCTAGCCTATTTAGAGAAAAGGCCAGCAAGAGAGTTTGTCTCCAAAAATAAGGTGCATATAACTAGGCAGTGGTGGCACACACCTTTATCCCAGCACCTGAGAGCCAGAGGCACAGGGATCTCTGCATTAAAAGTCAACCTGTTCTACAGACCAATCTGAATTCAAAGTCAGCCTGTTCTACAGAGAGAGAGTTCCAGCAAAGCCAGGACTACATAGAGAAACCCTGTCTCTAACAAAACAAAAAATAAAAATAAAAAAATAAATAATATAATATAAAAAAAAATAAAGTACATGGTTCCTAAGGAATGACACTCAGGGCTGACCCTTCTGGCCTCCACATGCACATCCACATGCATGTGCAGCACTTCACACACACACGCACACACATACGCACGCACAGAATCATGCTTCTTCAATTTACATTAGCATAGTTTTTTTCTCTTTTCCTGTCCTTTTCTTCCCTCCTGATCCCTTCCTTCCTTTCTCTCTTCCTATTTTACAGGTCTACTCCTCCTGCTAGACATGTGCCAAGGCCAAATGGCAGAGGGCTTTCCAGTTATGCCAGCCCCTGTACCAGCTCTGAGGACACCAAGCTAGGATACCAACTGGGCAAGGACTGGCAGGTTGACTTCACCCACATGCCCACTCATAAAAAGCTCCATTATCTCTTGTTGACACCTTTACAGGATGGATGGAGGCGTTTCCCATCTCCAGGGAAAGAGCAGAAGTAGTGGTGCAGCCGGATGGTGGTGGCCCACGCCTTTAATCCCAGCACTCGGGAGGCAGAGGCAGGCGGATCTCTGTGAGTTCGAGACCAGCCTGGTCTACAAGAGCTGCACATCATCTCCAATTTGGCATGCCATGCTCCCGCAAGCTCCTGGGACATCAGCGCTGGTACCACATCTCCAGGCTCAAGTGGGCACCTATCCAGGATAAATGGTCTGTCCTACAACTGGGACCCTCTACTTTCTGGTTTTTCAAAATGTCCCAATAAAGAGCATATCTGCTCTTGTGTCTTGCTCGTTCGTCTTTGTTGTTCAACTTTGCCTCTTCTGTACAACCAGGGCATGTCTCTGCTTCATTCTTCCCGGCAATCTCCACTCTTCCCATGGCTAGCCTCGTTCATAGGGCTGTGATAATAATCTTTTTTTTTTCTTTCCTCTCCTAGCAACTTGCCTTCTCTGCTTCCTCAAGAAACAAATTCCTGAGGTCTCCAGGATGGCAGTTAACTGCTTCTTCACCCATACCTCCGGCTGAGCCTGAGTCCACTGACTTCCTACTCCCTGTCACCATGTAGTCCTATACCAACAGGTAGTAAGCAGACTTGAACCATCACCCATTTATCCAAGAAGGTTGGGGTACTCTGCTCCTCCCTCTCCAGACCCTGCCCACTCAGAAAGACTGCCTAAAGTCCAGGCTCCTCCCCTGAAGCTCAAGATCTCACCCACAGGGAGTTAAGCCCTGGTCCTTGGACCTGCACAGTGATTTCTCTTCTGCTCACTTTCCCGACAGTCACTGGGGGATTGCTTTCCTCAGATTAAACCTGGTCTTTTAACTTGGCTTGATCTGGCTTACTATGTTGTTGGAGAAACTTACCAGGATCCAAAATTACCTGTCACTTCCCTCCTGTCTTTCTTCTTTCTTCCTTTTCTGTTTTTTGAGACAAGGTCTCAGGTAGCCAAGGTTGACCTTGCCTTCGTGAGCAGCTGACGGCTGTGCCTCTTGCCTCAGCCTCCAGGATTACAGGTGCCCACCGCCACATACATACAGCATCGTCTGTGAAGCTTTTTAAACATACTCTGTAAACATTTGTTTGGGATTTTTGTTTTGTTTGTTTTGCTTTAAATTGGCCTGAAGTGGTGTCACACACCTTCAATACCAGCAGCGGGGAGGCAGAGGCAGGAAGACCTCTGTGAGTTCATGGCCACACTGATGTACACAGCAAGTTCCACATGGCCACACTGGTCATCCAAAGCTACACAGTGAGATCCTGTCTCAAAAATTTTTTTAGGGCTGGAGAGATGGCTCAGCGGTTAAGAGCACTGACTGTTCTTCCAGAGGACCTGAGTTCAATTCCCAGCAACCACATGGTGGCTCACAACCATCTGTAATAAGATCTGGCGCCCTCTGGCCTGCAGGCATACATGGAGGCAGACTTTCTATACATAATAAATAAGTAAAATCTTTAAAAAAATTTTTTATTATATTTTTATTTATTTATTAGTATGTGTTCTCTGGCACAGTGTGGATGTTAAAGAATAATTCCATGTATCATGTGCGTCCCAGGGATCAGTCGTGGTTGTTATTATAGTTTAATTGCAGAAGGTAACTTTGGTGGGTTGAAGCCAAGGAGTCATACCATGCAACAGAGCTCACATAGGATGTTTATTGAGTGTGTGTGCACGCGCGTGCATGCAGAGGTGACCTCCAAGTAAAAGCAGAAGGAAGGGAAGAGTGGAGCCACACGGGCTTGCCAGGGGATGTAGCACATGCGCATAGAGAGCATGCATAGTGCCACATCTTGGCTGCTGCTGCCGACACATCCTGCTAGGTCCCTGAGGGCAGGCCAGTGTAAATGCCTGAATGCTAACAGTTGTCTCTGCTATTAGGCTTGGTGGCAAGTGCTTTTACCCAATGAGACATCTCACCAGCTCCATTAGATGGGTTCTTAAAAAGGAGAGCAAATGGAGGATGGTACTTGGGAGGGCTTAAAGTGAGAAAAAGGAAGGGGGAAATTATATAATTGTATTAATTTCAAAAACAAAAAATGTATTTAAAAAGAAAAATTTAAAAATATATATTAAGTGGAGCTCATTTAGGTGATCTATATTTTTTCTTTTATCTATTTATTTATTTTTCCAAGATAGGGTTTCTCTGTTGCTTTGGAGCCTGTCCTGGAACTTGCTCTTGTAGACCAGGCTGGCCTCGAACTCATAGAGATCTGCCTGCCTCTGCCTCCTGAGTGCTGGGATTTAAGGCATGTGCCCCATCACCCACACCTGACAAAGTGATCCATATTCTTTACTGAATTTGGGTGTTTTGCATTTTATAATCAGATGGGTGGGGTTTGTTTGTTTGTTTGCTTGCTTTATTTACTTATTTATTTTTCAATATGTATGAGTGATTTGCCTGCACGTATGTGTACTACCTATGTGTGAAGATCAGAAGAGGGTTTCAGGTCCTGGAACTGGAGTTACAGATGGTTGTAAACTACCATGTGGAGGATGCTAGAATCCAAACTTGAGTTCTCTTCAGGAGCAACAAGTGTTCTTAACCACCAAGCCATCTTGCCAGCCCCATTGGATGGGTTTTTTAATCTGCATTTGTATGTGTGATAATAAAGTATAGACTTTTCCTCATGTTTTTTTAACTAGCATGCTATTAATACAAAAAGTGAATTTTATTGCCATTTTTACATATGTAAAAACACACTGATCCTGTTTACCCCATACTTCTCTCTCATCCCACTTCTATCCCCTCTACATTCGGATGGGTTTTGTGTGTGAGTGTATGGGTGGTATGTATACACACACACACACACACATACACACATGTTCATGAGGGAGGGTACACATGCATGTATGTATGATTGTGAGGCCAGAGATCAACTTCAGATGTTTTTCTCTATTGGTGCGAACATGTGCATGTCATGAAATGCTAACAGAGAGGGAGCAAGACATTCAGGAGGACAGGTAAATGCCACAAGTCATGTGGCAACACAGACGAATAGAAATGGATTAATTTAAGCCATAAGAGCTAGGGGACAAGCTGGTTGGTAGTATCGCACGCCTTTAATCCCAGCACTTGGGAAGCAGAGGTAGGCAGATTTCTGTGAGTTCGAGGCTAGCCTGGTCTACAAGAGCTAGTTCCAGGACAGGCTCCAAAGCCACAGAGAAACCCTGTCTCGAGAAACCAAAAAAAAAAAAAAAAAAAAAAAAAAGACCTAGGGATAAGCTTTCGTAATTAATAATAAGTCTTTGTGTCATTACTGGGGACCCAACAGTCCCAACCAAAATGTCTGATTCCATGTGAGTCCCACAATCAAACTCAGGTTATTTATCATCAGGCTTGGCAGCAAGCGTCTCTCACATTGAGATATCTTACTGTCCTCCACCTTGTCTTTTGAGACAGGGTTCTCAATGAACATGGAGCTCTCCAATTAGGCTGACTAGCCAATGAACTCCAGGGATCTTCTGGTCTTGTCTCTCCAGCACTGGGATTCCAGATTCAACGTGCCCACCCTTGTTTTGTTTTGTTTTACATATGTGTTAGGGGTCTAAATTAAAATCCTTCTGTTTGTATAGCAAGTATTTTATTAACTGAGCTATTTCCCCAGTTCTTCAGATGGGTTTTTATAATACCTAGTCATGCATAACTAATTAAATAATGTGGTAGTTTGAATGTGAGTGCCCTCCATAGTTTCATATATTTGAAAGCTTAGTCACCAGGGACTCTTTGAAAAGATTACAAGGATTAGGAGGTGTGGCCTTGATGGAGGAAGTGTGTCACTATATGTGGGCTTTGAGGTATCAAATGCTCATGACAGACTCAGTCCCTCTGTCTCTCTGTCTCTCTCTCGCGCTCTTTCCCTGCCCCTTTGTGGATCAAGATGTAGCTCTCAGCTACTGCTCCAGTACTTTGTGGGCTGCTATGTTCCCTGCCATGAAGATAATAGACTAACCCTCTGAAACTGTAAGCCAGCCCCTAGTTAAATGCTTTCCTTCCTAGAGCTGCCATTGTCACTGTGTTTCTTCACAGCAGTATAACAGTGACTAAGCCATATAACATACATAACAGATTTTGATAAAATATTCATCATCAAAGTTCTATTCAAGCTACTTCTGTTAAGCAGATACATCGTAACCAAGGACTAATATTTAACGACTGTAAACAGAAACTGTACTTTCATTTCCCAGCCTCCCAGACCTGAATAATCACACAAACTATGTTAATTATAACACTGTTTGACCAACAGCTCAGGCATATTTCTAGCTAGCTCTTACATCTTAAATCAACCCATTTTTATTATTTTCTATTTTACCATGAGGCTCATGGTTTGTTACCTCATATCTTGCTTCTTGGGCAGCTACACAGCATCTTCCTGACTCTGCCTTCTTTCTCTCTGCATTCAGTTTAGTTTTCCCACCTAGCTATATTCTACCCTGCCATAGGCTAAATAAAGCAGCTTCTTTATTAACCAGTGGTAATAAAACATTTATAGCATAGAGCGGAATCTCACATCAAATGATTGTATTGAAATATTTACTTACAGTCTTTCATTTGTACCTGTCATTAGATAAGGACAGTGGGAAGCTGGCGAGATGGCTAAGCAGTTAAGAGCATTTGCTCTTTTCCAGAGGACCCAAGTTTTATTCCAGCATTTGGGTAGCTCTTAAGTGTCTATAACTCCAGCTCCAGGGAATCTAATGTCTTCTGGCTTCTGCAGATACCTACACATATATGTCAGACACAGAGACACATACATAAACTTTAAAACAAAAATCATTTAAAAACTTTCATACATTATATATTTAATTAAAGGGGAATATATACATATATATCACTCAGTTTGGCAGTTAGCATATATTTAAATTTTTAACACATGTTAGAAATGTTTTAACATGTTACAGGATTAAAGTAATCTAAAAGTTAGCTAGAAAAATGTTATAATAAGTTTGAAATATATTATTATTTCAGAATACATTCCGTTTGACAGAATCACATTTTTATCCTAAATTTGAACTGACATATTTGGAAATAGAAATTTTGGAAACTTCCCAGATATGTGTTAAAATCATAGTTTGCTAAGTGAGTGAGAAGTCACAGGTTTGTGTAAAGAGAACACTGAGTGGCTGGAGATGTCCTAGGTTCAATCCCCAGCACCCACATGGCAGCCCACTACTGTTTGTAGCCCCAGTTCCAGAGGCTCCAATGCCCTCTTCTGACCTCTGCAGGCACAAGGCATGCATGAGCAAAATGCTCATCACACATAAAACCACTGAGAATTATTTCTTTGAGAGGAATAAGGAGACACTCAAACAGTCTGTATTTCTTGTCAGTGCTGTGTCTGTTTTTCTTTTTCTTTTTCTGTTTTTTTTTTTTTTTTTGGTTTTTCGAGACAGGGTTTCTCTGTGGTTTTGAAGCCTGTCCTGGAACTAGCTCTTGTAGACCAGGCTGGTCTCAAACTCACAGAGATCCGCCTGCCTCTGCCTCCCAAGTGCTGGGATTAAAGGCGATGAGAGTCTTTTATACCCTTTTTATATAATTTGAGAGATAGATGAGACAGAACTGGGCCATTGCTGTTCTGTTAAGCAATAAGTGCTTATAAGAAAAATAGAAAAATCACAAGTAAAGATCCAATTAATGCCATAAGCTTGAATTTCACAAACTTTTTATTTTTTGAGACAGGGTCTCATGTAACCCAGATTGGCTTGTTCAAACTTGGTACACGTAGCCAAGGATGACCTTGAACTTCTGATCCTCCTGCCTCTACTTCCCAAGTGCTGGGATTACAAGCATTAAACAGGACAGTAGTTTTTATGTTGTATTCAAACAGGAAATTGAGTCCAAGGCTTCCTCTGCCTTTTATGCAGGAGCTCTACCAACTGAGCAACATTCCCAGTTCTCCAAACTAAAAACAAATATCTGGAGGCAGGTATGGTGGTCTCTATCTACAATCTCAGCACCGGAGAGACTGGGGCAGGAGGACCATGATCTATAGCCTGGCCTGGGTTATAAGGGAGACCAACAGAGCACAAAACCACAACTAAAAGGCTACTCTGAGTCCAATAATACTGACTCCAGGAAATCGAGTCCCACTGTCAGGTTCCCTTCTTGCTTCTAGAAGTTCACAAGAACGCAGAAGCCTTTGCATCTTCAGGTCAAAAGTATAAGCAATTCAAATATAATAAATTATCCTGATTGGGGGTGGTAGCACACGCCTTTAGTCCCAGCACTCTGGGGGCAGAGGCAGGAGGATCTCAAGGTCAGCCTGATCTACAAAGTGAGTTCCAGGACAGCCAGAGCTGTTACACAGATACACAGAGAAAACCTGTCTCGAAAAGTCAATCAATCAATCAATAAATAAAAAGTATCCTATTGCTTTCCAACTGAGCTCTATTAACACACAGCTGACCATGCTGTGTTTTTGTATTTGTGCATGTGTGTCTACGTACCCATGAATGCAGGTGTCTACGAAGGCCAAAGCCTGGAGCTGGAATTATAGGCCATTGTGTTCAGCCTGACATGGGTGCTTGGGAACTGAACTTGGGTCCTCTGCAAGAGCAGTAATCATTCCTAACTCCTGAGCTATCTCTCCAGACACCTGTTTGATCTTAGTTTATGACAAGGGGGCAGGACTCAGATTTTCCCCCATACCATCTCCATCTGAGGTCAGCCAAAACATAACATTGGCAATTTTTTTTCTTAAGGCTCAATATGCACTTTGTGCACAGAAGAAAAAAAAAGGAATGGAGAAAGGGAAAATGAAAGAATAAAGAATACTATACTCTGGTTTGTGGGGAACCAAGTTGCTACTTTCCAGCTGAGAATGTATTCTTAGTCCGCAACAAAATTCTGGAATAAAGTAGTACTCTTCACGTCAGGGGAAATTTCCCGCCCGCTGCAGTAATGCATCAGTTGTATCTTCGTCCTCCGTTTCAACTGAGTAGGCGTGTCTGTTTCATTGATTGGCTGTCCATCAGACAGGACTCTGAGCTGCCTGGTTCACTAACCCTGTCGTTCACAATAGGCTGTCATTGCTTTACTAAGTGGTTCAAGCTTCTTGGATCTTAAATTACACCACAGAAATATCCTGCCCCGCTCGCTTCAAAATAATATGTTGTTCTCAGTCTCCACTCCTCCCTTGGGTTTCCCGCGGACCAAGTGTCTCCTCAGTTGCATCTTAAAGAGCTTGGAGGTCCTGATTGATGGATTACAGCCCCACCAGGAGGTGAAAGGAGGGGGAAGCAGTCGCAGTGAAGCCTCAGGTAGAGGGCACTGCCCCCTCCACCCTGTGGGGCACTGCCCCTCCACCCTGTGCGCAGCATCTTTAACGTTTTTAATTTCTTAGTTATTTTAAAATTTTATTATGAAAAATGTTGCAAATAAAGAAACACCACACAGAGACGTTTAGAAATCTTTAAAGGAATGGTTTAATTAAGTGAAATGTTCAACTCTGATTGCTGGTTGAGAGTATCGGATTCTGGGGATGGGAGTCGGGGTGTTGTTTTGTTTTTGAGAGTCTCACTCAGCAGCCCTGGTGATGTGGACCTGGACTCGCTGTGTAGGTAACACTGGCCTGGACACTGCTGCTGTCCTTCCGCCTTGCTTGCATCTGGTTTGCTGGGACTACAGTGTATTTCCATACCCACAAACCTCCCCCGCCGTGTGTGTGTGTGTGTGTGTGTGTGTGTGTGTGTGTGTGTGTGAGTGTGCATGCGCGCGCGCCGCTGAGAAATGAACCTAAGGCCTCCAACTACCACTAAGTTGTCTCCTCTTCCCCATTGTTACAGCTTTCTGATTCTGTCATTAGTTGAGAGGGGTTTGTCTATAACTAGAATTGTGGGTTTAATCTTTCCTCCATTTCAATTACATAGTTTTTGCTTTGTGTATTTGTAGTTTTGTGGTGTGTGTGTTTCTGCGTCTCTCTGTGTGTAAATGCTTTGTCCTTGATGAATGCCTTTTTTTTTTTTGCACTGCTGTTATCTTTCCCTGGAAGACCTGCTTTATCTAGTAACGTGGCTACTCCTGCTTACTGTATTTCTACTTGTCTGTGTGTGGTGCTTGGAAGTGAACCTAGTGCCTTGCTCGCGCTAATCAAGCATTCTGCCCGTGAGCTACATCTCAGCCCTTTCTTCTATGTTTTGTAGTTTGAGACAGCCTCACTAAATTGCTCAGGCTGGTCATGAACCCTCTCTTATATCCCACACAGGCCTTGAGTTTGTGATCCTCCTGCCTCAGTCTCTTGGGATTATATGCCTGGGCCAAACTGAGTCCATCTTCCTGCTTACTTTTTTTGTTTTGAGATGCAGGGCTTCTCTGTGTAGTCCTGGCTGTACTAGAACTTGCTCTGTAGACCAGGCTTCAAACTCAGAGATCTGCCTGCCTCTGCCAAGTGCTGAGATTAAAGACATATATCACCATGCCTGGCTTTCCTGCTTATTTGTGTTAAACATTTGCATGATATGAGTTTTTCAGTCACTTATTTTTTAATTTATTTAATATGTATATCGCTTGACCATATTCCTCACCCCTGTATCACTCTTATTTTAAACTAACCTGTTTATATAGTTGAGGTGTTTTTAGAGACACACTGTAATTGCTGTATACCCATGATGCACTTATCTGACCTTTAGTCAGTGTGTGTAAAGGGATTGTATCTAATGTCATCATTGATTTACTAGGACTTCATTCTGGAATTCTGCTATTTCTTCTCTATTCTCCTTTGTTTCCATTATCTGCTTTTTCCTACCTTCCTGCAGGTTATTTCTCTATCAGGATTACAATTTAGTTTGTCCTTGTGCTGTTGAGTCTCTTTGTTTACATTGAGACTGGCATAGCCGCGACAGTTAGAAGGCTGGTGGCCTGTGTTTGATCCCTGGAACTCCTGTAGTTGAAGGAAAGAACCACCCCTCACAAACTGTCCTCTGAATTCCACACACGGTGGTGCTCGTGTGCACACATGCGCACACACACATGCACACATAAATATATGCATACGTACATACATACATACAATTGTAAGAAAAAAGGCTACTTCTAAATTTTTAATTTATTATTATTTCATAATACCACAGTGTGTATTTGGAAATCAGAGGACAATTTTGTGGGTTAAGTTCTCTCCTTCCACTTTTTTTTTTTGGTTTTTTGAAATAGGGTTTCCTTGTGTAGCTCTGGTTGTACTGTAACTAGCTCTGTAGACCAGGACCTTGAACTCAGAGATCCTCCTGCCTCTGCCTCTCGAGTGCTGGGATTGAAGGTGTGAGCCACCATGTTCAGCGCCATTCTTCACATCTTAACCATAATGCTCAATTCTATTTTACTCCATGAGGGTAGGAATTCAGTTTTCTTTATGCTTATATTCCAAGGATAAAATAGCTAACACATAAAAGGCCTTGGAAGCTAATGTCCATAATCTTGATGTATTAGTTATCTTCCTCTTTCTTTCTTTTTCCTTCTTTCTTTCCTTCCTTCCTTCCCTCCTTCCTTTCCTTTCCTTTCCTTCTTTTCTTGGCTTTTTGAGACAGGGTTTCTCTGTGTAACAGTTCCAGCTGTTTGCTCTCTAATCCTCAAGTTTCATTTATTAAAGTAGAAATGAAATGCCACCACAAATGCTGGTGCTCAACTCGCTTCTTTCTTCCTGTTCAGCCCAGGATCTGGCCCTGGAAATGGAGCTGCCTATCCACATTTGGTTAGGTATTCCCACCTTAGTTGGCTCAGTCTAGAAATTCCCCCACAGATGTGCTAAAGGCCTGTCTCCTGGATGACTCTAGAGCCTGCCAAGTTCACAGTCAGCGTTAACTGCCACACTTAGCTACTCAAGACGGTGACAGAGGAGGATCATAAATTCAAAGCCCATCTGAGCAACAGTGTGAGTTCAAGGCCACCATGGTCCATTTAGTGAGATCCTGCCAAAAAATTAAAGTTACAGGGGCCATTAAGACGTTTTAGCAGGTAAAGGCACTTGTCACCAAAGCTAAAGACCTGAGTTCAGTCCACAGAATCTACATTGTAGAAGGAGAGGGTCAACTTCTCTGACCTCTACATGAACGTCATGGTACATACACACTCCAAATAAATAAATGTAGAATAATGAAAATAACAAAAAGTCAGGTATGACGGCACACACCTTTAATCTGGCACTTGGGAGCCAGAGGCAGGTAGATTGCTGTGAGTTCAAAGCCAGTTGGTCTACAGAGTGAGTTCCAGGCTGCAAGGGTTACACAGTGAGACTTTGTCTCAATAGATAGATAATTAAATATATAAGATTTAAACAGTTTTAAAAGAATGTGAGAATGTGTGTGGTTCATGCTTGCCTAGCATACACAAGGCCTTTTGTTCAACATGTAGTACAGCAAGGAAGGAAGGAAGGAAGGAAGGAAGGAAGGAAGGAAGGAAGGAAGGAAGGAAG